>JAYXIM010056199.1:0-102304 GCA_037575425.1 Anastrepha fraterculus | reverse complement strand
CTGTCACATATCCATTCATTACGATTGTTGTTTGCATTCAATTTTCATGGCTGTAATTTGTGACCTAAAGGTGATTGCAGCGGGAAAGCAATTAACTACTCTCCGTGTAGGGGAGGGAGTTCAGTTGTTGGGTGCGTTCGAGATGAGTTTCTTCTTATTAAACGGATATACATATGTATGTACATAAATAGGAACCAAAATAAGACGTTATATATACTAAAATATTACAACACTCATAAAATACGTGGGCAGCACACACTCGAAACGCGTAGCTTGAGCTTCTCTGGTTACTTGGTGGCTGGCCTTTAACAGGTGAGGCTCGCAAAATCATCTTACCCAAGTGTTGATCACGCGATAAAGAGCTAAGAGAACTGACTTATTATGAAACAACTCTAGGTGGGTTGCCTTTTAAGAGGACCGCCTTTGCTTTGAACCTTTTTGAGCTGTAATTCAATATGTTTATCAAAAAGTTTGGTCTTTTTTAACATATACTTGCATATAACGTTTTCAGTTACGAACTTTATTTCTTCTTTTTTCAGTGAGTTGAAAAATACATCTGACCCAAAAGATGGAATTAACTCGTGACATTTTCGTGCGATGATTTATTACGATTTTCGACGTGAATTATCGAAACAAGAATGCATTGATAAACCCACTTCGACTTTTAGCGTGGAAGCAGCATAGCGGCGACTCGAAATAGTACCGCTCCAAGTAGCCATCGATCCTTGCGGATAAGTTTATGAAGGCCTTGTGCAATAATGGAACCGGCATACATTCAATATTGCATGAACATTTGGTCGTCGAAAAACTTTGTTCTCGTTGGATACCGCATACTTTAATAATTGTCGAGTCTTCTTCTTGAATGGTGCGATAACCGCTTAAGCGGTTTGGTCCAGTTTAGCAAGTATTTTCTTTCATGTGCTAAACGTCGCCAGTTGGACACATTAAGTGAAGAAAAGTACTTCTCCACCTGATTTTTCCTACGCAGTTTTCATTTGCTACCACAAGCTGGTAATGCATCGAATACTTTAAGAGCCGAAGCATTTGTGTCAATTCGGGCGACATGACCTAGCCGACAAAGTTGCTGGATCTTTATTCGCTCCGCTCGTCCTAAACCTCATACAGCTCATTGTTCCATCATCTACGATACGTGCCGTCGCCAACGTGCAAAGATCCAAAAATCTTACGCAGAATCTTTCTCGCAAATCCTCCGGTTGCCCATTGGTGTAAAGAAATGTTGAAGAAAATCAGCCGCGGTGGTTGGTTCAAAGCACGACTTTGGCCATGTAACAGATAATCAATCCTTGACAAAACAACAGTTTTGAGTATGAGTTGGAATACCCGAGCTTAATTCAATAAAAATTGTTCGCGAAAGAAGCACCTAAAAGCAAATGGTTGCATGTTACACCGTTTTCGGAAAATCGGATAATGTCGCAACTGTACCTCTGGATAAACTTGAAATATTAAATTCTGAGTTGGTACCCAACTATTTGTTTGTCAGAAATTCTCAGAGAATTAAGGAAGACGAATCATTCTTCATTAAGACAATAGAGCTTTTGAGCACTCAAATGATCGAATTAATGGCTTATCAACGCAATACAGCTCTGATTTGGCAACTGATTATTTGTTTCTATTCTTGAACATCAAAAACAAAATACGAAGTCAACGTTTTTCAACGGCTGAAGAAGCTGTTAAAAGCTTCAAACAGCTGGTTTCGGTGGTATCCACTTCTCAATGGCAAAAGTGCTTTGAAAGTTGGTCCAAGAGAATGCAAATCTGTACCCACTTCTAAGGAGAATATGTTGAATTAAAATAAACTATAGTAATGGGTTTACTGTGTTTCTGTTATTTCATTGGCACAAAAAGAGCCAAAGTTATTACATTATTGAGCGCAAAATGTAAAAAGCAGTCCTCGAAAAATTTTAATAAATATACAGACAGAGTTGTCGTGGTAAATATCGAAAATACATATTTGGGGATGCCTTTAACATTGGCGCAGTGTACTAAAACTATCGACAAAGGTACAGATTTGCGATGCATAGCTTCCTCTTGGACAGTGAATGGAGATAGTAGGGGTTAGCTCAGCGATGAGTTCAGAGCTGGATATTGAAATCAGTTCGTTTTGGGAAAAGGCCTTAAAAGAATGATTGATTGATTTGGCACAAAAAGAGCTAAAATTTTCAACATTGCCAAAGTTGTTCAAGCGAATACATGTCTCAGCATCTGGGTTCTGATCCGAGTTCCCGAACATAGGAGTATAGGGGGAAATGAAATTGTTGATGAGCTTGCCAGGAAGGGGACTGAATCAGTCTCAGAGACCTCCTACCCGGTCATGAGCAACACTGTTAAAGCGGAATTGCACAACTTATTTCTCAGGAAAGCGCAGAAAAGATGGAGCTCTATTTCTTCATGTGCCATTTCGAAAGCTTTGTGGCCTAAGTGCAAGAGACGGACGACTCAGAAAGTCTTAAGGAGTCCACGCCATTCAATTTCCAAACTCGTAGCTGCGTTTGCACGATCGGCACACACGTGGAAAAGCTAGATTTACCATTTAATCCCCATTGTAGAAGCTGGGGGGACCTTTCAGAGAAGGAGACTGTTGAGCACTTTCTCTGTAAATGTCCGCTTTTGATAGCTAGACGATTAAGATCACTCGGAGCTCCTTTCTTCGACAGCTTGGGGCAGTGCGCCAACCTAAATTGCATCAATATTTTTCGCTACATCAACAGCTCTGGCTAGCTGTAGATATCTGGCTGTAGGAGGTCTCATAATGGTATCGAAACGGGTCTTTAGTGCTACTTCAGAAATGCCAGAGTGATACTTCAACCATTTCACCGCCTACCTACCTACATGTCTAAGCAGTATCACACAAAGAAGAATTTTCTCTTCTTAAAAAGCAAAGAGGAATCAGATTTCATTCCACACCAACTTCTCCCTGCCACTGGTTGGCAGATTTGTGGCCGCTTTCAAGTCCGAATTGCAACCCTCTTGACTATTACGCGTGAGGTCGTAGTTGAACCAGAGGTTAACACAAAGCTTTATAATACTCAGGATACTTTAAATACTACCATAAATTTTCAGTTTTGTCAAAAAAAGAAAACGCACTGTGAAGTATAAAATTTGTAAATTTGTAATTTAGTCAGCACCTAAGGCCGTCCTCGCAGCGTTGCGTGCGGCTCTCAAAGTATTATTTTTTCAGACATAAATCAGACTTTACACGCACACATACACACTCTCCCTGTGCGGCTAATTTACATTACAAAACAAAAAAAATTTAAAAGGAAAACAAAATGAATAAAATACATATATTTGGGTAACAAAAAGAAATCAATTTTTTTTGGGATTATATTTGTAGGCTTCTTTGTTTTCATATTCATATACAATATTTACAGCGCTTCTCATAAAAGCCGCAGGTTACTCCTATCAGTTTTGTGTTTGCCTGTAAATGCATCTGTGTGTCTGGCTGTGTTTGTGTTTGTTTAATTTATATTCAAAATGTTTTACGAAATCCGTAAAATTGCTTATACCTAAATACATATCTTTTTCCTATTTCCATTTGTAATATTTTTTTTTTTGTTAATTTTAAAATTCTTTTTTTTTCTTCTTTTCATTATCAATCGTTTCCCTTATTTTCAATTTTCCCTACCTTTTTCCATTAGCCATCGTATTTGCTGTCGCTCTTGGTATTTCTACTGCTGTTATTTGTATTTGCTTTTTAACATTTCTTGTGTTTTTTGTGTTTTTACTTTCTTTTGAGCGCAGCATATCTACTTTCAATATTTCAATATTTTTATTTGCATTTCTATGGGTAAGTGTATGAATGTGTGTGTGTATTTTTCATAACGTGGTGGCATTTTCCTTTTGTGTTCGCCTCGCAGCGTTTATACTTTTTAATTTCCCATTTTCCGTTTGTTTGTTTGCGTTATTGCTGCCGACAGAATCGTCATGGGGTCGTCACCGTCGACACTGACTCTAGCCAACTTAAATTCTAATTCCGCTACCATCGCCACTCGGTCGCATTCTTGTCTCTATTAAGATGTACGTGTAAGTATCTGGTTGATGGCTGTGCGTCACAATGCAACACGCAGTCATGGGTCGTCAGGCGACAGTCATCCGTCTCGGCTTGTCGCCGTGCCACAGTGGTGGTATGCAAATAAAATATCCATGTGCGGCACTCCATTGCAGTTATGGATGTACTCGTATGTATGTATTCATCAGTCACATTCTTGTATAGGCCATGATTTTATTCGCATACTTGTTTGAAATAGTTTATCAAGTTTTTTCGAGTTGAATCATTTTGATAATTTTTTATCAAAGTATATTTTGCGGCGGCCGCCGTAGCCGAATGGGTTGGTGCGTGAGTACCATTCGGAATTCACAGAGAGAACGTAGGTTCGAATTTCGGTGAAGCACCAAAATGAAGAAAAAGTTTATTATAATAGCGGTCGCCCCCCGGCAGGCAATGGAAAACCTCCGAGTGTATTTCTGCCAAGAAAAAGCTCCTCATAAAAATATCTGGCGTTCGGAGTCGGCTTAAAACTGTAGGTCCCTCCATTTATGGAACAACATCAAGACGCATACCACAAATAGGAGGAGGAGCTCGGTCAAACACCCAAAAAGGGTGTACGCGCCAATTATTTATATATGTATATATAAGACGGTGTATGTCTTATTTGCTGGGAATATTGTTCCTTAATAAATTAAACGTGTTGCTTTGTTCTAAAAACAAGTTTTTTTATTTTAATATGCAATAAAATTAAATACAATATTAACTTACCTAAAAACAAGAAACTACATTTAAAGTTTATTACTCGAACTTTCCCTTTTAACCTTGCAGGTTAAATGATTTGTTAAAAAATAAGATATAATGTAATATAATGTAATGTAATGTAATGTATTGTAATATAATGTAATAAAATATAATAAGAAATATAATTTCATTTACATATATATATATATACTTCCACAAAGGCTATTGTGCGGTACACCAAATCTTTCGGATGTGACTAGAGGTCACGTTCTCTCTGTAATTTCCGAATGGTAGTCACGCACCAAAACATTCGGCTACGGCGGCCGCCTTTGTAGAATTACTTCTTTTAAAAAAGGTTAGCAGTCTGCTAAGGACGCATTCTCCAGCATGAGAGCTCATTCCTTCGAGTGGCATCCAATTATTCTGACATGAGAAAGCTTCTCATAAAATGCGTTATGAATATTGGAGGCGGCGTGAATGTACAGATCGGTGAGAGATCAGCGTTTTCGCTCTTCTATTCTAATCTAACTCTAGAAATCAGTTCAAATATCACTTATGGTACCACGCGATTTTTGCAAAGTATAGGGGGACCCTTGGAGTGTTTGAGGAAAAGATTATGTCGACGATTTTTTGCTCTTTTCTTTAACTTTCATGGATGGTTCATATTGTCCGAATGGAAACAAACGCCTCGGCTCTGAAAGTACTCGATGCGGTACCAGCTTGTGGTAGCAAAGGAAAAGCAAGGCCGCCTCCTTTGCGTTAGAAAGATCAGGTGGAGAAGAACTTGGCTTCACTTGATGTGTCCTACTGCCACCGGTTAGCACGAGACAAAATGACTGGCGCGCTTTGTTAAACTCCGCCACTTAAGAAGAAGAATGAGGAGGCTTCTTAAGACGATTGAAGAGAAACTTGTGCCTGAAAACTTTCTTTATCGTCTGAGCGTTTTCAAAATCCATTTTGTATCTACAACCTTGAAATTTTCACTACCAACTAATCAAATAAAAAAATGAGTCGATGGTCTTAAGTATAAAGCTCCCATTTGCATGGCGGACAATTTCGGATGATACTCATACACGCATATTTAGCTGAAGGTTATGAGCTGGGTCAGGACCTATTTAATATGCATCCCAAATAGGTTAAACAAAGATTTGCCAAGACCGCAGATAGTCATGGGGATCCAAAATCACCTGACATGCTAACGCAGCATGGAACAGAAACAGTCGTTCTTGCATGGTCATCAGCCTATCGCTAGCGCAGGTATTTTCTTTCATGATTCGGCTGGGAAATCCGAGGAATTATATCCACGCAGTGCAAAGTAAAGTCTCACCGCAAATAAACGCATTCTTTACCGTACTTTCTATGTTTTCACTATCCAGAAGCGGTTTATAAAATTTTACGTGTTTGGTTTGTTGTCGTACGAATATGCGCTTGCTTTCTCCTACTCCTTGTTCTCGTTCCTTTCAAGATCAAGGATTTCATTAGATTCCTTTTTAAGATGTCTGTTTATCTGATTTCCTTCGTATTGTAAAAGACTTGAGTTTTGAAGGAAATACATTCCAGAATTTATCGAATAGCGAAGTTGTTGACTTGGCTGCTCTGATACTGACTACTCGAAGGTTTATTTAATATGCATCTCCTTTATGAACGAAGACCATAAGAAAGCTTACCCTATGATGATTTGGGTGGTTTGTAAAGGTGTCCTTAGTGATGATACGTTTTTCTGCTGCTAATAATAGAACTGCAGTGCCTCAAAATCCACCTCACTTCATGCACTCTTTACTATTTCTTCCTCTCAAAGCATGAGGCTGAGGTGTTCTATAAACTATATGAGTATATCGATTATTAACACATTTTTGTTCTCAGCAAACTCTCATTGCATTGCTCCTCAAATTCTATCGAATGCGCCACACTGTGCGCCGCCGAACGCCTGCCAAACCGCAAGAATAATGCTTTTTCACTGACATTTCGGCATGTCTGCATTCCACTGATGCCACAACTTCTTCCTTTTTCTCCCTTTGACTACTACACTCATACACCCATACATATTTGTTCTAATATATCTTCATAACTGCAGGATTGTCTGTCTAACTTTCGGCTATTTTCGCGCATTTCACCTCGCTGCAGCTTCTATCCCTGGAACAGCAAAACTGCAAATACTTGGGCCGAGCACTTTTAGGTCCTTGACAGGCTGTGTGTCCAAATATGAACGTTGAATTTTCACATTTTACATTTATGTTTGCTTGATCTGTGCAATGCTTTGATTGTAGATGGCTGTCTGTTTGCCTATTTGGTTGGCTGGGAGCGACAGTTATTGCTTTTACAAGTAGATGAGTAGGTATATATAATATTATATGTATAAGTGTGTGTGTTGTGTGTATAAGAAATATTTCTATGCGTGCCTGGACTGCCTTTGTATTATATTTTCACTTGTGTGTTTTCGTCTATGTAAAGGGTGTGCCAAAGAAAAGTTTTGTTTTTGTTTTGCAACAAAACGAATTGAGAAGAATAAATTCAATCCTATGGAATGCTTATTCTTTCTTGTATTTCTGAAAGACGATTTTTTTAAATTAAAAAAAACTTTGACAAAAAATTTTAATACAATGTTTTTTTTATTTTAAGAATATTTTATCCCAAAAACATTCAGAAAAAAAGATTTTAAAATGTATAAAAAAAAGACCAAGAACAAATCCCTAACAAAATTTTCAAAATTAAGTAAAACTCAAAATAAATTGAAAAACATAAAATTGTTTGGTTTTTCAGAATTAAAAATCTTTTTGAATGCTTATTCTTCCTTTTATTTATGAAAGATGATTTTTTTAATAAAAAAAAACTTTGACAAAAAATTTTAATAAAAACATTTTCTTGTTAAAGAGCATTAAATTCAAAAAATTCAGAATCAAAAAAGATTTTTAAGTGTTAAAAACAAAAACCAAGATATTTGAAGAAAACTCCATAACAAAACTGAGAAAATAAATTGAAAAAAAAATTAAATTTTTTGGTCTTTCAAAATTAAAAACTTTTTCAAAATTTTTCAGTTTACTTTTATTTTATTCTAAAGAATTCAATAAGAATTTTTTCCTTCAGAGATTTTAAAATGTTAGTAGAAAAAACCGAAGATATTTCATTTAAAAAACCTCCATACCAAAATTTTCAAAATTGACTAAATCTCAAAAATATTTGCTTGTTTTACAATTATTTTTTGTTTACAATTATGTTTTCCAAAATCAAAAAATGTTTATATGTATATATTTTTTCAAAAATTATTTTCAAAAAATTTTAAATTTTCATATATTTTATCCTCAAAAATTCATACAACAGAACGAAAAGATTTTAAAATGTTAAAAACAAGCAAAATATTTCATTCAAAATAACTTCATATCAGAATTTTTTTTTTTGATTTTTTTTTTGAAACTATGAATTTTTACAAAATTTTAATTTTTGAAAATAAAATTTTTTTTTTGTCAAAAAAGAATTTTTTTTTTTAATTTTTTGCTTTTTGAAAATTTGTTTAGTTAGGTTGAAGCGGTTGTCCACTGTGGGACTCACTCAAGCTCATGGCTCAATGCGATTTGTTTCGTTTACTTATATTTTTTCCAATGAAATTAAAAACGAAAAAGAATAGTATTTATAATTAAAAACAAACCGAAAATATTTTATTCAAAAAACTCCATACCAAAATTTTCAAAATTGAATGAAACTCAAAATAATGTTGTTTTTAATTATCTTGTTCCTTTCAAAATTATTTTATGGACTTTTTTCACAATTAAAAATTTGTATTCTTAAAATCAAAATAGTCTTTTTAGTTATAATTTTTTATAAACATTTTTTTTAATCAAAAGTTTTCTTTCAAAAACAAAAAAAGTTTTTTGTTTACTTTTAAATTTAATTTTTTTGGGTTTTCAAAATTAAAAACTGTTTGTAAAAATTTTTTCAGTTTACTTATATTTTTTTTCCTAAAAAATTCAAAGAGAAAATAAACGATTTGAAAATTAAAACAACAACAATAAAATAAAATTCTAAAAGAAAATAAAAGATTTCAAGATTAAAAAAACAACAAAAATAAAATTAAATTCAAAAAGAAAATAAAAGATTTCAAGATTTAAAAAAACAAAAACCAAAAAACTTCATTTTAAAACCTCCATACAAAATTAAGTAAAACTCAAAATAAAATTTAATTTATATAAAATAATAAATAATAAAAAAAAATTAAATAAAAAAAATATTTTCAACACTATTTTAATATGAAATTTAATTTATATAAAATTATAAATAATAAAAAAATTAATTAAAAAAAAAATATTTTGAAAATAATAATTTTTTGTTTTTTCATTATTAAATACAATATTTTATGAACTTTGTTTTACACAGTAATGTTTTTTTTTTAATCAAATAATGTTTTTTTTTATTATAATTTTAGTTTTTTTTTCCAAATTTTGTTCAGTTTACATCTTCTTATACTCAATCCAACAAATAAATATTTTTTCAGAAAAATATCCAAACTCTTAAATCATTCGACTTGAAGTCATTCAACTGCATTAATTTCATCGTCCAGGCAAATCTTGATAAAAAACTTTTTCTCAGGCTAATGCTTCAAAAGCTATGTTGCAAATATCGCATTGAGTCGTTGTTCCTAGGGTGGGATGCATAACACTCACTTTGGAATAAAGTCTGAAATAACTCTCCATGTTTTTCAGCATAAAGCGTTTCATTTCGTTCCTAGAATTTAACTGACAATCAAGAATTCGATTGATAAAAAACAATTTTCATTCAAATACTAACTGGTCTTTGAATTGCCCTTTATAAATATTTATGAATGTATCTAACTGTGAGCGCATTTCAAGTGTCTATTCCACTTGAAAATTTGGCATCAAATGTCATCGTTCGCACAATCTATTTCACTGGCAGTGCGAGTATTTCATAGATATAATTCATAATGCGAGTTTGTGTATGCGACGTCGATTGACTGTCTGACGGTCGAGCTGGCTGGGAATAGCTGTGCGCAACAATGATGATGGACTGCCGACTTGCCCGAGTGTAGAGTAGCTGAGTGGTTGGAATCGGATTGGCGGCTGGCGGCGGATGGCGGATGGCGGCCTGCTTGTCTGCTTCAATGTATGCTTGGCAGCTTGCTTTTGAATAGATGACGATAGATAGCTGAATGGCTAAATGGATGGATGGCTGGATGGATGGATAGATGAATGCCTCAATGACTGGCTATGCCACTGTGCACTCATATAACACCATCAACAAAACATATGTATGTATGTGAGTTTTGCTATTCTCGGTCAGATATGATATTTTGGTATTTTATTATTCTAGTCGTAGTTTTTGGTCGTTTTCTTTTTTTCGTTTTTTGTTTTTTTTGTATTCTCTGCATTTCAATTCTACTTATATTAGAAGTGCTGTCGGCATTCCTTCACTCAACGCCACATTTGCCGGGTGAAAGTGTGGATTTAAATGAGTTTTTAAGATACTTGTGCACGTTCCTCAACACCAAATTTTTTTGGTATTGCTGCCTCTTTTTTGACTACCAACTGTCCCGAACGTCGTCGTTTAGCGCTGCCGGCGTCTGTCTTATTGCCGCGCTGTAGCTCATTTTCTGTCATTTTAATGAGTCACTTACTTAATTGCAATGTGTAGTTATATCTCCCTTCCCTTCTTCGATATCTTTTTGACTCAGTACTGTAGCCAAAACTCTTAAGTAGATTTCAAAATTTAAATTTTTTTTGTTTTACTGAGCGTTGCGTTGATAGCTGCTGCAGACTGAAGTAGCTTTTAGACGCGTGTTGGCGTCATTAAATTTGCCGCTTATCTCAATTGCCGGCACATAAAATGTTGGAAAATTTTTCAGAAGCCATCAGGAAGTGCACATTTATTATTTTTTAATAGCTAAAGGGTCACGTGACTGACGCTAAAAGTGTGAGAATGCGTTATTAAGTAAGCGGAGGATGAGGAAGTTAGATTTTTTATATGTTTGGAAAAGCAACTCCGACAAATATGTAAGTTTTGATGAACTTCCTGATTTATATGTTAATCACAATGTCAGCTTTCAAATTATACAAGCAAATGTTAACAAGCACTGCCAGATAAACGAATTCTCAATAATATTCGAGCTAGACGTTTTTTATAATTAAATTATGCTGCAAACTCGAACTGCTCTAAAGAATGTCAGCCACCCTAGCCGCCTTAGGTAAGTGTTGGGGTGAGGGGGTGTGCGTGTGAGTAGATTAGATGCGCATATTCAATAAATGACCAGGTAATTTAGAAATCTTCAGCTAAAAAAAATCCATCAGCAATTAAAGGCGTGCCCACGTCAATCACTTATTGAGAGGTGGACTTTTTAATGGTAAAAAGGGGGTCCGGTATAGCCGAAGTGCTGGTATGAGAGTTCGTTGAAATTTTGGCGTAAGGCTCGAAATGGTTCATTAAAGAACTAATCTGTTTTACGAGAGTTTAAGAAAGGGATCTAAGGCGCCTATGTACTCAAGTAAGAACACTAAGATTAACTTCTGACAGAAGAATGCGCAGGAAATTGTACCTGTGAGCAGTTTGACTAAATATTAGTATTCTTAGCATTTTTTTAAGATTACCAAGAGTAGGAAGTTTGATTAGCTGACGTCGACTGTTACATAATGAAGGATCAATTGCAAGAATTCGTGAATTTTAGAATATTATTTTCCAGAGTGGACCACCCTGTCGTTGCCATATTGCAGTTCTCTTCTTGTAAACTCCTGTAAGGAGGAACTCAAACGTCTCGAACGTGCAGGAAACATTTTCCTTATCTGGGTTCCTGGGCACAGGAATGTAGAGGGAAATGAAATTGCCGATTAGCTTGCCAGGAATGGGTCGACAGAACCGGTTTCAATTGTCCCCTTTTCAAACATCGATGTCCCCTTGACCGTTGTTAAAAGGACACTACACAATTTCTTTCTAAAAAAAAGCGCAAGACAAATGAAGGTTTGTCTCATCGTGTACAATTTCGAAAACACTATGGCCTCAATACGATATAAACAGTACGCTTAACGTAATGGGAATCCCCCGCCATTAAATTTCCTAACTCATTGCGGTGTTTACTGGTCATTGGTACTCATGCGGAAAAGCTTGGAATTCCGTACAACCCTTATTGCAGAAGCTGAGGGGATCCTGCAGAGAAAGAGACTGTTGAACGTTTTCTCTGCAAATGTCCGGCTCTGGCGGCTAGGCACGTAAGTGCTACTTGTAGTGTACCTGGGGTACTCTTGCCATCTAACCTACCTACCTAGACCACAAATTTTCAATAACATTAAGGTCTGGGGACACCCACCTTCGACAGCCTCTTCAAGACTAATATCCCGTCTAGAAGAGAGTGGCAAACTCAAAGACCATTGAGAAGAGGAGAAATATATTTTTACATAGATGTATTCAAGCTAGAAAATAAATAGGCTTTGGAGTTTTTTTCAAAAGAATTAGGATTAGAACTATGTGTCTGATTTTCGGACTACTGTACGATCTACCAAACAGGAGTCTCAGCCATAAAGAAGGTAACTGCGTACCTTCATACACACGCCGTAACAAAAACTACGATAAAAATCTTGTGGGATAGCCAGGCAGGCATCAAATGAGGCAGTTATACTAAGATCGAAGGTTGCTCAGAAATGCCGGGCAGTTCTATGTGATATTAGCACCGTCTTCAAGGACAGCCTGTATTGGTTTCCGGGACATAGAGATATTAAGGGAAATTGCGAGGCCGAAGAGCTAGCCAAAAAAGGGTACTAATCTTCCACTGCTTGAAAACTTGCAACTTGTAAATAAAAAATAAAAAAATGCAATAATATTCTCCAAGAGGCCAATAAATCATGGAGCGAAGAAAATACTTGTGTTACAACCAGCCTAACTTGGCCGCAAATAAATAAGAAAAGAACAGGAGAGGTGTTCAATCTCTCAAGAGAGAGAACCTCTAGCTATCCTACGCTCCATAAGAGTGTCTAAATGGTTCGATGATGAATACACACTGAGTTCCCGTGTTACCCAGTGGTGCCACAACGCATGGTCTAAGTAAGTTGGCTATTCTAAACCGACTGCCAGAAAAACCTAACCTAACCTAAGGACGGATGAGTGTGAAGCAAGCGTTATCAGCGACGGTCTATTGTGTTCTATTGCGGTTTTAATAAACGTAATTTTCCCGGCACCAGTAGTCAACTTACTGGCACAGGCCAAGTCGCTGCACTGTCGCGCTTTGTGGTCGGCCTAAAGTTTTCTTTATTCAGATCGAAAAACATGTTTCTAAGGCTTCAAAGTACTGGAATTCCGTAATTTTTGCTGAACTGAAATTAAATATATTTCGGTTTTCGGATGGCGGAAACTAAATAAGAAGCTGAATAAAGAAAACTTGAGGCCGATGATAAAGCACGGCGTTAAAATTATAATTCATTTAAGTAGGGAGCCTGCTTTAGAGGCTTCAAAAAATCGATTTTTTCGTGGATTTTCTTGGGAAGGAAAGAAATATTCGATTGAAATGAAACTTTCAGGTGTTATTGTTATATAGTTCAACAACATTCTCAAATTCTTTCATTAAAATATATGTCATATTATGCCTGGTACTAGCATTTTGCCGAGGCGCCTCGAGTGTGCATGTGTCGTGCGGCGGGAAAGATTCAGGTCGCAATTTTCATCTGAAACCAAAAACCCAAAATTTTTTTTTATTTTAGTATAGTAAATTAGAAAATTAAACAAAAAGTGAGAAATTCAACAATTTTTCGCTAATTAAAAAAAAATCATTTTTTTTTTTGGAAAAACAAATTCACTTTAGATTGTTTCAAAAGTGGGTTAGTCATAACTTTCTTGAGGTTTTTTAGGTTCAACTAGGAGAGAATTTAATTCCGAATACAATCAATGTTATCTCATTTCGATAGGACGTTTAACTTTTCCCCCTATCTTTCCCGCCAACTAGGAAAAATCATAAAAATAAAAATCCGAGAAATCGCGCGTCAAAGTTTTTGTATATAAAAAATCCGCTCGTATACCTGCTCGATGCTTGCTCACAATTTCTTCTGTAACTGCGAAAATATTTTGAATTTGCTTCTGAAATTTTGAGGACACATTCTTGGATAGTTTGGGAAGACATTTATGCAAAAAAAAATCGATTTTTTGAAGGCTCTAAAGCAGGCTCGCCCTTAAATATGTAATTGTAATAAAAAGGAAATATGTATATCATTTTTTGGCTTATACTGAATTATTATTTCTTATTTCTGAAATATTTCCATTGAAATTTTTTGTGTAGATATACATAGGAAAAAAATTTATTATTTTTGCTGAGATTGACAATTTTTTTGAGAATGAAAATTTCCTATATCCAGTATAACTCAAATGAAATTTGTAATGTAAGGTGTAGTAAAAGGAAATATTGTAGTAAAATTTAAGTTGTTTTTGGAGAAGGAAACTTTTTTAGTGTAAGACGTCTTAAACAAAATTCACTAGGTCAAAATTTCATTAGGTCAAATATCCACCATTTTGTTCGATAACAGTTTGAAGATAACATCATTATTGTAACCTATCTAATGATAACCCTCATACCCTTGCCAAAAAATAAGGTAACAACGCAGCAAATGTGCTGAAATTTTGTACAAGCAATGATGACACCGAAAAAATTTGGTTTTTAGAACATTTTCGAAAAAATACGATTTATTTGAAGTTAAAATACGCGCTGGTCATATAAAATTGGATTTGAGCCTACATTAGATTACATTTTAGTTCAATTAAAAATTTTGTAATTGTTTTTTCATTAGTTTTTTTTTGTTGTTGTTTTGTTTTGTGTTTTTGCTTGCTTATTTAAAATCTGCATCTCATTGCATTTGCATGTTTTTTCATAAAATGTTTAATTAATACCTTTTTTATTTACTTATTTAAATATTTTATTTTATTTTATTTATTTTTTTACACATTTCCGGTTTAATCTCTTCAGGCGAGTTTTCCATTAGGCAACTCAAATATTTTATTTTATTTAGTTTTAACGCAGTACAAATATAAAAGAGAAATAACACAAATAAATATTTGCAAGAGATTTTTAAAAATTCCTAACTTTCCACAATATCCACGTCTACTCACACACACACACATACATGCAAATAAAGATTTCAAATTTCCACAAGTAATCCATTTCATGAATGAATCTCCCAACCGTAATAACGATGCTCATGTACGACGAGCACTAATTCGCTAAGCCAGCACTCCCCCTCCACTCTGCCGACAACAGCAACACCAACGCTAACATTCTAGCGCCTACTCACCATGCGCATGCATACAAATGCACAAAGAGCGCATGCAATACTTTAGCAAATCCCCTGTATTATTTATAGAAATCGAAATAGAAATATGCAGCGGCTGTTGGCTGTCGGCTGTCGGCCGAAAAGGCTTAATTTAACGCATTATAAGTGTCGAAGGCAATAAGAGTTGTGAACGTGATTGGATTGAATGCTGTTGAACGGATAGATGGATGGATGGATGGGTGGGTGCATGGTTTGCCACTTGCTGCCTAGCGGCTAACTGTCTGCGCTGTGTGTTGGCGTGCGTTGTGTGTTCCATTTCTTCCTCAATTGTGTGGTGCAGTAAATGTTGAATAGAGATGCCCGCTGTTATTGCTTCTATTGTTGCTTTGTGTGGTGTGTGCGGGGGCATTTAAACTGTATTTATTTTTTTTAATGAATGCAACATTTGATTGGTAATAATTGAGAATTGTTGTTGTTGTTGTTGCTGCTGCTCTTAATGCACAAATGATGCTTTTGTTAATAATCTATGTTTGTTGTTGCTATTGCTTTTAATTTTTCCTATGTATTTTTAATTGCGCTAAACGATGGCAAATGCCTAACTATTGACGGTGAATATGTGTATGTATGCATGTACATATGTGATTAGTTAGTTTAGTTGATGGTGCAGTTTGTGCCTTTTTTTAAATAAAATTAATAGTTAATATCATTTTTCGAATTCGCGTTGATTGCACTTTGCGTGGTTGAATGATGAGCTTTTGGTTCGAACGCATGCTGCAAGAAGTATTTGGACACACGAACATATGTACATACATACAAACACTAGTCAGAAGATGTTAGCGTAGGAGGTGTGTTCAAAAAGTATCGCGAATTTTGTGTTTTTTTTTCAAAAATTATTTATTTATTCATTATTATCTATTTTGTACCGTTCAAAGTAATCCCCATGAGATGTTATGCACTTGTGCCAACGTTTTTTCCAATCTTCGAAGCACTCCACAAAATCTTTTATTTTTATCTTGTTCAGCTCCTCCTTCGATGCCGTCTTTATTTCGTATATCGTAGCGTAGCGTCGTCCTTTCATGGGCCTCTTCAGTTTCGGGAACAAGAAAAAGTCAAAGGGGAATACGGTGGCTGTGGCATCATTAGTGTGTTGTTTTTGGTCAAAAAGTCGCGCACAAGCAACGATGTGTGATGCAAGAGCCAATTTTTGTTCTTCCACAAATCCGGGCGTTTCTGCCGGATGGCTTCGCGCAAATTGCGCATAACTTGCAGGTAATATTCCTTATTGACCCTTTTACTCTGTGGCAAGAACTCATAATGCCCAGCGCCCCTGCAATCGAAGAAAACGGTAAGCAAAACTTTTACATTCGACCGAACTTGGCGCCCTTTTTTCGGTCTTGGTTCGTGCGGCAGCTTCCATTGAGATGATTGAGCTTTAGTTTCCACATCATAATCATAAACCCACGATTCGTCATCAGTTACGACCCTCTGGAGCAAATTTGGGTAGTCGCGGACAGAGTCCTACATCTCATTAGGAATGCTCATGCGATGCTGCTTTTGGTTGAAATTGAGCAGTTTTGGTACGAATTTTGCGGCGACCCGTCTCATGCCCAAATCATTGAAAAAAATCGAATGGCACGAGCCAATCGATATGTCTAGGTCCTCAGCAACTTCTCTAACGGTGACTCGACGATTGGTCAATGCCATTTCCTTCACTTCATCAATTTTTTTGTTTGTTGTTGAAGTGCTCGGGCGTCCGGCACGCTTTTCGTTGTTCACATCTTCTCGGCCTTCTGAGAACATTTTTTACCACCGATAAATATTGCTTTGGTCCAAAATAGCTTCTCCGTATGACACAGTCAACATTCGGAATGCATCCGGGCACTTAATTTCGTTTTTCACACAAAATTTGATACAGGTTCTTTGATCCATCGTTTTGAATAGGTAAAAATCGAAGACGAGCCGAAACACGAGCAAGCAAAGCAGCTGTCAACAATTAACTGAACATTTAAAATGGGCGAACTCGTCGGCATGAGTGAGTGACATGAGTACCAACATATCGCCCCAAAAAATTCGAAATTCGAATATACGTAACCTGCGAAAATTCAAAACACGCGATACTTTTTGAACACACCTCGTACACTGCATTGCTCTATTGAAGAAATAATAAGAAGAAATTTGTGGAAATTTATATTTTTCAATAAAATATTTTTTTGTTGTTCTTGATTCACTGGTAAGATTTCTTTATTTCAGTCCAAGAATATTTAGATGCCATAAATTTAAATTCAGTGCCACAACATTACAATAACAAAATCAAAATACACCCATGGATAGAATTAACCAGATATATATAAAAAAATTAGGAATATTAACCAAAAAAACAAAAACAAAAGAAAAGTAGTCAAAACTGATCAAAATATTGCGTATCTACTACTTTTTATTAGTTTTGACTAGGATTTTTTTGTTTTTTTGTTGAATTTTTTTTTTATTTTTTGTTTTTTTGTAAAATTTTTTTTTTGTTCTTTTTTTTTGTTTTTTTTTTTTTGGTTATTTTTTTTTTTTTTTTTTTTTGTATTTTCATTATTTTTGTATAAAAATATAGTTCATCCTACAACAATTATCAACAATCGACAATCAAAGTTTCAAACTTTGCACCAGTTTTATAAAAGTTCGATAAATTTTCAACCAAATTTCAAATTTTTTGTATCAAAATTTAAAACAACAAAACAGTGTACGCAACTTTATGGCGCATTAAATTTTAAAGCGGCTCAAAATAATATAAAAAATAAAATAAGTGTAAGTTTGTAATAATTTAATGTAAAAATAATGTAAACTTGAAGGGGCTTAAAATTCTCATTAATTTTTGATAGTATTTTTCCTGACTGTGTTACGCATTTTTTCCCACGAATGAATGGACCATATTTTTTATTTAGAAAAAATGCCCAACACCGCCTTTCCGAGTCATCTGGTGGCTTATTAAAGTATTTTTTGATGAAAACAGCTAGTTACTGTTGGTGTATTAAAGATTTCAATGGTTTTTTGCATAGAAGATGAACCATTTTCTTTGAAATTTTACATACTGCATCACTCCAAATGACTTTCCTCTGGACGTCTTTTGCGATTTTGCATAACTTCGACTTCCACGCGAATTGTATGTGTGTAACTACTTTAATTCATCCCGCCAACTCATCAAGATCTACAGAACGAAGATTCATCTCGATCAATTATTTTTTCTTAAATTCTCCTGCGGTTCTACGGAGTATGTAACGCATCTACCATTCATTTCTAGACAGCGAGGGAAATTATTTTTTTACACGCACCTCCTTTTATGACGTTATAAGGAGCTGAAGCCGATTAACGCACAAAGTGGGTTGTTTATGCATCCCTTAGGCACGGGATCTCGATCTTCGAATTGGAGTTCGAACTCACATAGACATGTTTGAGAATTGGCTATTGTTAAATGTTGTTTTTTTCTCTTATTCCCAAGTCTTTGTTAATTAATTCCGCGGTTCTTATGAGAGAGAGAAGAAACTCGAGCTAGTCTGCATCCAAAATTAAGTGGAGTATTACATAGGCTGTCAAAAAATGTTGTAGCCCTCTCCAAATCTTACTAAAGCTTCTCGATTTTCACGTTGACTCTAGGAGGACCAATTTTGAGCAAACGAATTATGTGACTATTCTGTGATATGATTGAAAAAGGTGACGACCAAAGAAGTAAATGTAGGGCAATCCTAAGAAAAGATTATTGTGACTATTTCCAGTTGAGATATCACAAAATTCTGATCTAATATAAACATTTGGTCGAAGAATTCGTTTTAACAGGTTCGCTACCAAAAGTCACATATAAATGCCAGCTGGGTTTTCACGTCGGTTAGGACGTAGAGAAAAGAGACGTTTTGTCATTTCTACAAAACACAAGATGACTATGGGCAAAACAAGAGATAAAAAAGGAAATAAAAGTACAAACCAGCTACCATATTTGATAACAATTTGAATATGTCAGGTATTGACAGGTTGTGACCAAATAATTTCTTACTACTCAACTCCACAAAACTATGTGCGATGGTGCTTAAAAATATTTTTCCATATCCTAGAGGAAGTCAGCAGCGGATTTATTATGCTAAAAAGCAGCTAATATGCAACAGATTGCAATAAATAAATGGAGTAAAAAAAAAAAAACTATTCAACCGAATCGTCCGAAATTTTAATATGTTATTCACAACATCAATGGCTATCGTTCGCACTAGAATCATAAAAGTAGTATAAAAAAAAAACGATTTTTCAGGTGTCAAATTCAAACCACGCCATTTTCTCAATGTTTTTATTCTAGTAGCGGGGCATAGCTACAGTCATACTGATTAATCATTTTTTTAGTTTTTGTGTTTCAGATACATAGAAGAGCCAAAATGGACAACACCGTCTAGGTCCAATTTCAGCTCCATTTTTTAAATTATATTATTAAAATTAAAAAAAAAAAATGTTTTTGTTTTTCATTTTTGTATGTAAAAGAAGTTAAATAAAAATCCTAAAAAAATTAAATATCGCTTTTAATTTTTTTATTTAAAAAAAATTCCTCATAATACCTTGAATTTTCAAACTCTAGACCACCCGATCCCATAAGATGCCGGTTACGTTCTCAAAATAAGGAAAGATCGGCAAGTGTTTTACGTGCGACGGTTGCCAAAGTAAAAGCCAAGCATTTGGTCTATGTATAAATCCCTGTTTTAGAGTTTATCACAACCAAAATTTTAGCATTAATATTTTTAAGTTTTGTATCTTTGAACAAAACAGAGTTATAAAAAAGCCCACAAGTTGCCTGTCACATAAATCTGACCCTGATCAATATCAAAAAATATCTACTTATACTATAGATCAGCGTAACAAATATGTGAGAGTATGAAAAAAATTACTTTTATATTGAGTATGTGTTTCCAAGAGACCCTTTGATAAGAAAAACCCATATAAACTAGACAAAAACATATGAATTTCTAGCTGGTCTGACGGTCTGCTTGAATCTCCAGACTAAAGTGCTTTGGAAACTCATACTCGCATTTGTAGTTAAAATTGATTAATTTTTGTCGACCTGTGCTATCAGTTCAAAACCATATGTATGTACGTACATATATGCTTTTACGTTTACAAGCATCTGTACTCTTACAACAACACATGCTTTGAGTACATTGAATAAATTCGTCAGCAGCAATGAACTTCAGATACTCAAAGTGGGCAAAGTGAGAGCACTTCAAAGACCAGAAGGCCTGTCGTACGCTCAGCATGAGCTGAGCCGACAAAAACCAAATAAAACCATATGTGCATAAATATGTACTTATAAATTTGTATGTATATATAAATGTGGGATGGTGAAAATTTTCTAAGAACTTTGGTACACAATATGAATATGTAACATGTAAGAATGCATGTAGCTACATACATAAGTATGTATGCATGTGTGTGCTCCGGCTTAAACAATTGTAAACCAACGGAATGCAAGTGGCAGCGCAAACAAAGCGTAAAACTACAGCCTTCTTGTATATAATTTTCACATTTCCTTTCTTTAGGTTGGTTTTATGCAGCCGCATATGCATGGACAAGTAATTTTTGTTGTTGCCAACACACAATGGATTTGTTTATTATACATACATGTTAGTAGTTGTTGTTGTTGTTGTTGCTGATATTACAACTATTGCTGCTGCTGCTACCACTGCAACTATACATAAGTTATGCGCTATTCCATTATTCATGTTGTTGTTGTTGTTGTTATACCTCCTATTGTTTTACCTGTCTTGTTTTTCTTGCTAAGCAATTGTTGCAAAAAATTGTTTGATTTTTGCATTTCTTTCCAAACATACCTACCTACATGTCTACTACAGTTACCCAAATACCCTACTCAGCATCTCACCTTCACTGCTCTCACATTTACTCACACTTTAGAGAAATATAGTAGTGTTTCTCCACCTCAGGCTATAAACCAAACCTTTTCCTCTCCCTTACATATTTTGCTTATTGCAACCAGGAATCCGATTGTGATTTTATTCGCTCTCTTCTCGCCAAATAGGCAAAAGTACTTAAAGCACAAAAGTAATCACATAGCAAATCGCATATGTATGTGTACCCACTCACTTATCGTATATGTAGCTACATACTTGCATATACATATGTACATACATACATCGTTCTAGTATGCTAAATTTCTTATTTGCTATTTGTATGTGTGTGTATTTAATCTGGCGATTGTTGGTGTTAATACTGTTGTTGAAGCTGTTATATTCTTTTTTGTATTTGTTATTGTTGTTTGATCTTCTTAATGCCACACCATTCAAGTCGGTCAGTTTATTTGTGCTCAATCAAAGCCTTCCATTATACTTAAAGAACTGAGCCTCTGTACTCGTTCGCAGTCTAAGTGGTAGACACTTTGTCGGCTGTAGTTGTAAATGTTGCTTGAGATTGCGAAAATTTTATGGCTTTTTTAATGCAATGAATTGTAGTGGCTGTTAGTATTTGTCGGTTTAATCAAAGGATTCATCGAAATCGGATAGTAAAGAAAGTATTGGCTACTGCCTACAGCCAATGAGAAACTACCAAGCTCATATCTCTGCAATGGAAAAGCTGCTCATAAAACTCATCTAAGGCGGACAACATAAAGACCTGTCTCGTGGTAATATGGGTATGTATACGCCATACGGTTCTAAAAGTCATTAAATGAAAGGCCGAACGGTTTATTTGAATAAGCGAGATTTTTTCACGTAACATCGACGGTAGTAGGTTTCGTGAATAAAAACTAAGAAGGACTCATAAGAGATTGTTGAAGTTTCTCCCAGCTGTGAGCACCTTTTCTAACATAACACATGCGCTGAAAAGTCCCAGGCATAACAAAGAGAACACGTTTTTTTTTTGTCTAAAATTAGCTTTATTCATCAACGTAATTTCCATCAACAACAATGCAATCATTCCAGCGCCGCTGTAACATTTTATCACCATTTTTGTAGAACGATTTATCTTTTGCCTCAAAATAAGCCGCAGTTTCAGCCATAACCTCTTTATTCGGGCGAAATTTCTTACCGGCGGGTATTTTTTTAGGTAGCCGAAGAGGTAGGTGGCGAACAGCCAGTAGTCCCTGGGAGCCAAATCTGGCGAATACGGTGGATATGGGAGCAATTCGAAGTCCAATTCATGTAGTTTTGCCACTGTTTGACTTGAGACACGTTGTGTTTGGTCAATAGTGAGCAACCCCGGTGCCGGCACCTTTCTCATAGTCAAGTGCTCATGCGTAAATCCAAACGTAATTTTTATATCTTTACGATGTCAACTAACTCACTCAACTTCACTTTTCGATCATTCAAAACCATTTTGTGGATTTTTTTTATGGTTTCTGCTATTACCGTCATTTTTGGTTGTGCATCATCGGTGCCTACTACGCCGTTTGAAGTTAGCAAACCATCGTTTTATTGTTGTTTCTTCGCTTGAACGGTATTTTTTCCATCAAAACGCAGTGGGAAATTGAAGCACGAAATTCTTTTTGATCCATTGTTTTGAAAATATCAAAACTAGCGTCCCTCTTGGCACAATAACCCACGAACTAATGGATTAGAATATCATCAAATTTGAAAAGGGCGGACATTAGTCCTAAACCAAGTTTTATGTGTTGGAAGAAGTTGCCGTCCCTTGAGTGGGATCCCTCTTAGACCGACAAAAGCTAACTGACGGTGAGTGACTGCTCAATAAAGGTTTCACGTACATGTATTTGTGTTTTTATGTTTATTTATTAATTTACGCTGCATGAAAAGGTTCGAATTCATGAGAAAAGTCTACGTAAAACCAGTTGTATTAGCAACTTAGTGGCTTAAAATGCATGTAAAATCTAAATTCATGTGTGCTCACTCACTTATATGTATGTGTTTGTATGTGAAAATATTAAAATGTGAGTGCTTTTGTATGGTCGTCGATCTCAGTTTCACTTTCCTTGATATTTAATAATACTTTTTTTCTCATTTGTTTTTTGTAATTTACGGCTTTCAGAACACATTTACTCAGTTGGTCAGCATTAACTTGAAATGGCTAACACCGAAAGCTATCAAATTTAAAATATAAATAATGAAAAATATAAAGTGTTAAAAATGTTTCATGGAAGGGCTTACGTTCGTGCATACGTACACACACACATACTATATAATTCCATCCATACATATATGTATATGTAAAGGGTGGTTAAGTTTCAAGGGCCGGTGTTGATTTTGAATAAAATACAATGTTTTTAGGAAATTATTGTCATTTCTCTTTATTATAATAATACTGGTATGGCTCAATTACGTATCAAACAAAATATCGGCCAAATGGCCGGTGCGGTTTCGGCGGCACACCATCATCCGATGGTCCAAATTTTCGATGACGCTGAGGCATAATTGAGGTTCTATGCCGTTAATGTGCCGAATTATCTCATCCTTTAGCTCTTGAATTGTTGCTGGCTTATCGACGTACACCTTTTCTTTCAAATAACCCCAAAGAAAGAAGTCCAACGGTGTCTTTGACGTTTAGGTGTGGGGGTTTAGGGGATTTTTTCAAATGTATACACATGTATGTAGCCTTATATTTTTTTTTAATCTGAAACCTCATTCACGGTGTGCTTCTTTTTCATGGGGAAATTCACAAACAAGCAATGTTTGGAAATTACAAAAAATATCTATCGAAATTCTGAATCGATGGTCACAACTTTAAGTAGTTTAAATTGGACGTACCTAATAATCATCCCACCATCCCACAGCGTGCTATAAGGGATAAATTCAGAGCCAGCATACCCAATATTGAATGCAATTCTTTCAGTGAGGCAACTCATCGCCTGAAGTTCTTCAAATACTCCAGCAAAGGCAGCTGTAGTGTAGAATGGGTCAGATTAATCGATGCCACGTCATTCATGTGAGATGGAATGCCTCATTGTTTGAAAAATTCATCAAAATTTCAGTTTTTTTTAATCAGAATTTTTGAAAGTATAATTAAGTGAAGGTTTGAATTACCTCAAAAAGCGCTTTGATTTTAGACAATTTTGTTTGCTTACGGTTTTGAGCTTTGCGCCCAAGTAGAAAATGTCTTTTACATATACATAAATGAAAAAAAAAAACTGTATAATATCAACGCCATTATTCAGGTACTTCAAATATTCACTTTAGTAATTAAAACTGCATGGTGATATCGATATCGCCGGCCTTAACAACCGCGCTGTTAATTCTGCTTTCTTCAAACTGGATAAAGAGGCAAAGCGAATGGGTCTGGTGCTGAACGAGGACAAAACGAAGTACCTCCTGTCTTCAAACAAACAGTCGGCGCACTCGCGTATCGGCACCCACGTCACTGTTGACAGTTATAATTTCGAGGTTGTAAAGGACTACGTTTATTTAGGAACCAGCATTAACACCGTTAGCAATGTCAGCCTTGAAATCCAACGTAGTATTTCTCTTGCCAACAAGTGCTACTTTGGACTAAGTAGTAAAGTCCTCTCTCGACAAACAAAACTAACACTCTACAAGACTTTCATCATGCCCGTCCTAATGTATGGCGCAGAAGCTTGGACGATGACAACATCCGATGAAGCGACGCTTGGAGTGTTTGAGAGAAAGATTCTGCGTAAGATTTTTGGACCTTTGTACGTTGGCAACGGCGAATATCGCAGGCCGGCTACGTTGGCTGGGTCATGTCGACCGAATGGATACAAACACTCAAAAAAGGAAGAGGAAGGCCTCCTCTTTGTGGGAAAGATCAGGTGGAGAAGGACTTGGCTTCACTTGGTGTGTCCAATTGGCGCCGGTTAGCTCGAGAAAGAAACGACTGGCGCGCTTTGTTAAACTCGGCCAAAATCGCGTAAGCGGTTATCGCGCCAATAAAGAAGAAGAGAGAATTTAAATTAAATTAAAAAAATTGTATGTCTAACTTCATAATCCGAGGGATGTATGACATGTATGCACAGGGAGGTTCTAACAGTGGATTCCGGCGGAAATGGAGCTTGCGGTAAAGAGTGCGATGCCCCGGGAACATAATTCTCCACAACTAAAACTCTTGCGTACTAGTCTGATGACAATTTTGCACAATAAATTCGGTTTATTCACTCAGCAAACGTCCAGCGCCTATCGCTTCTTTCTATGGCTTAAAAATTAAGTATAATATATATTTTTATGGTTAAAATTGAATATAAAAAATTACATCTAAAGTTTGTAATCACGGGCGGTGCATGCACTCTAGTTTATTATTTACTAGCTTTAGCCCGCGGCGCCGCTCGCCTAGGAGTAGTTTTGAGGGATTTAGGATATGTATATAAAAGAATTACAAACAATAATTTCATAGAAAATAATTTTTTATTAATAACCATAATATTGCAATACCCGGCATCCATTGCTATGTCTCGTTGAATAAAATCAAAACAACCTATCAGAAAAATATCAAGCAAAATTATTTGTATTAATTTTCTATCTCAAACCGTTTTTGAACTTTGCATTTGGGTCATAGTTGAACAGCATATGCGGATTATGAAGTCTAGAGTGTGCTATAAATAACGGGAAATAGGAAAAACTAAGATTTTTTAGATTAAATTTAAGCAAATACTCGATTATTAGTGACGAATGAGAGTGGTGGCGCGGCCTGGGGGCTGTGGGAAGGGAGTTCCATCATAAAAACATGCCTATAACCTTCATTGGGTGAAAATATGAATGTATAAAAATTTTACGTCATTTGGTGTTGTCATTTCGTAGTGATGCGCGGACAGCGTACAGACATACACCTTTATAGTATAGAAGATTGTCGGCAGGTGTAAAGTATATAGCTCTGACAAAGGAGAGTATGTTGTCTAGGCGAAAGCTACATTTATGTGTAATAAATGATACTTTTTTTGTTTTGTTTTTTCTTTGGCGGTGAGGTTGGGTTCAAAATGCCTTCGCACCATATAGTAACCGTCGCTACAAAAAATCTCTCCTCTTCACTAAAAATATGCCTCCTCTTCTCTTGGATTTTGCCCTCCACCCCTGGACTTCTTCCGCACTGCCTCGAGGTAGAGGGCCAAGACGTCGTCCCAAGCAGGACACTTACTTACTCGCTCTGCGTCCAGGCTCGCCTGCTTTGAGAAACCTGTGCTTAATGCTCTTCAGCATCACTTTCCATTTCACGTTTCTTTTTTCGCATAATATCCTCCACGAAATTTGCTCTCTATGTTCAACCTCTCGTATTTAAAGAGTCATACTCAGTACCTCCATATATGCAGTTTGGTAGGCTTACTTTTACCATTCGCCACAAATACTTGCGAAAGGACCCATGTCCGGACAAAAACCGTGCTTTCTTTCTACCCACTTTTTTAGATCGGGTATTAGTCTCGCTGTCCATGTACCGTTCCCGCTTGGCCTTTTTAATGGGGCTTTAACGGGGTATCCTAGTGTAGAATTTTGAAGATTTTTTAAAATTCCTACTATTTCATCTATAACTCATGGTGACATGGCATCTGTTCCGATTCGTCTTTTCTGAAAACTTTGAACCCGTTTTTCTCAAAACAACTTTTTCGAGCTGGCTATAAGGGTATCTCGAGTTCTAATGGACCGATTTATTTCAAATTTGGGGAGGATGTTCTTTATACATTCCTTCATCGGTTGACCCTAGCTCGAAACTATAACTTTTCACTTAGTATTTAGTTAAAAAATCGGAATTGTTGAAAAAATATGCAAAAAAAAATTTTTTTTTTCAAACAGCCGCCATATTTCTTTTTTTTAACATGTCGAAGGCTCATTTGATAGCGGCATCTATAATAATTAAGCATCCATTTGGTTTTTATTTTTCAAATTACCAGGAGGGTTGGAATCATGCACGCCAGGACACCCTCGTTTTTTTTTTGATCCCCTACTTTGACTGCACATAATTTTGCCAATTTTAGTTGTTTTTTTTTTGTAATAATTAATAATCAATAAACAAATGATAAAAGAACGATGTTACTATTTTTTTGTTTCCTTTGCACAGCGCTTCAAAAACCCGGCTACCCCCTTGAAGGTTTATGGTTTATTGTATTTATGTGTGCACAAATGTGCTTATATTATATGTATAATATTTTACCAATAAATATAATTCAAAAAATTCCTCGAATACTTTTATGAAACCTTAAAAATCAGATTTAAGCACATCACTTTAAATAAAACTCATATTTTGGCGCATTCTCAGCATAATAATTAAGATTCAAACCACCTGTGAATCAGAATAATTCAAATGGAAAAACGTCGAATAAAATAAATGTGCAATCAAAAAAAAAATATCATTCAAACAAATAGTCACTCAATCAATTCAGTAATACAAATGCGCGCGCGACTGACTGCCCGTCTGCATATTGAATTGATTGAATATTAAATTTCGGGAGTGTTTTGTGTTGGAAAAAAATATGGCTACAAAGGAAGCAAAACAGACAAAAACTTCTCATAAAAAACGAAATAAATATTTTTGAATAATAAAAAAGGCGATAAAATATAAAAGATATTTTATAAAGGAAAAACAATGCCATAAATCAAAAA
The DNA here is from genome assembly GCA_037575425.1 of Anastrepha fraterculus. Classification (NCBI taxonomy): domain Eukaryota; kingdom Metazoa; phylum Arthropoda; class Insecta; order Diptera; family Tephritidae; genus Anastrepha; species Anastrepha fraterculus. The sequence goes on along the minus strand of JAYXIM010056199.1, from coordinate 74,789 downwards.
AAGTTAATAAACGTAGTTGTGATTGTATTTGTAGATTCATAGCTAATAGTAAATGGCGGCCGCTCACATACAGACTCGCAAACTTCGCTGTGAAATGGAAAGCTGGCGAATAAATAATGCAAATGGTAATTCATCATATATTCATGAAAATATTTGCTTTAAACGTACTTAGAAACACACACACACATGCATACATACATACATACATACATATGTAAATACAGAAAAGCTGTGTAAATATTGTAGATGCGCTTGGAAAACTAAATATGAACTCATAAGAGAGCACAAATACCTACATACGCATGAACCCATTTAATAGGATGGAGGATAATAGAGATGCTATAAAAAATGAAATGAAAAGTGAATTTATTGTTGCTTTCCGGGCTGAAGTTTTTCGCAAATCGACCAACCAAAAAAAAGGGCGAAAAATTATTTACAAAACTCGGTCATGCAAAATTGTTGGCAAAAAAGTATTCAAACAAAGCTTTCAGATTTCCGATGCATATCAGTTTTGCCAGCATAATAAGATTAAATCGAAACATTAAGGTATAACGGCAACAAAAAGCGGCGGTTTTTTTTATAATTTTGGGCTGCAGGGAAGGTGGTAGAGAAATAATATTTGGGGTAAACAGCTACTGCAGTCAAAAAATTAAAAAAAAAACAAAATGAAATTATTTATAATTTTTAAAACCTTTATTTATTCTTCTATATTTATTCTTCTAATGCCCGGTTTCAGCATTCAATTTAAAAAACGAGCTATTAAAATTAAAGTTGTAAAATTGCAAAACGAGACTTTGCTATTTTAAATTTTAACAGTCTGATAAATTCACAATTAATTGCGGAAACCGAGCGTAAGGACCCTTACCTCATTTTACCAATAAAGCTCGTTCTACTGACCGTGACAATAAATTGTTTCTCACTTTAAAGTGCCCCTTGACCCTTCGTTTTATCAGCAATCCGTCAAATAAATATTTTCCAATTAAAAATCCGTGGTAAGACAGGAGTAATTTAATTGAAAATTTTCATTCGCGCTCAGATTGACTAACAGGTTTTTGCTGTTTGTAAAACAAACAAGAAATGTAAAAAAAATTTAAATATCTTCCTGTTAATTTGCGCGATAACCGCTTACGCGATTTTGGCCGAGTTTAACAAAGTGTGCCAGTCGTTTCTTTCTCGCGCTAACCGGCGCCAATTGGACACACCAAGTGAAACCAAGTCCTTCTCCACCTGATGATTCCAACGCAGAGGAGGCCTTCCTCTTCCTCTGCTACCACCAGCCGGTACCGCATCGAATACTTTCAAAGCCGGAGCGTTTGTATCCATTCGGACGACATGACCCAGCCAACGTAGCCGCTGGATCTTTATTCGCTGCGCTATGTCTATTTCGTCGTAAAGCTCATACAGCTCATCGTTTCATCGCAAGGTTCAAGAATCTTACGCAGAATCTTTCCCTCAAACACTCCAAGCGTCGCTTCATCGGATGTTGTTATCATCCACGCTTCTGCGCCATACGTTAGGACGGGCATGATGAGAGTCTTATAGTGTTAGTTTTGTTCGTCGAGAGAGGACTTTACTACTCAATTGCCTACTTAGTCCAAAGTAGCAATTGTTGGTAAGAGAAATTCTCCGTTGGATTTCAAGGCTGGCATTGTTATTGGTGTTAATGCTGGTTCCTAAGTATACGCAGTCCTTTACAACCTCGAAATCATAACTGCCAACAGTGACGTGAGTGCCGATACGCGAGTGCGCCGACTGTACGTTTGAAGACAGAAGATACTTCGTTTTGTCCTCGTTCACCACCAAACCCATTCGCTTTGCCTCTTTATCCAGTTTGGAGAAGTCAGAACTAACAGCGCGGTTTTAAGGCCGATGATGTCAGTATCATCGGCGTAGACCAACAATTGTACGCTCTTATAAAATATTGTCCCTGAGCCAACCATTGTACGCTCTTATAAAATATTGTGCCTGAGCAAATTCAGACATCGCGGCATACAGGTAACTCCTTTCCGTACTGTCGAATGCAGCTTTGAAGTCGACGAAAAGATGGTGTGTGTCGATTCTCCTTTCATGGGTCTTTTCCAAGATTTGGCGTATTGTGAATATTTGGTCGATGGTAGACTTTCCAGGTCTGAAGCCACACTGATAAGGTCCAATCAGTTGGTTGGCGGTGGGCTTCAGCCTTTCACACAATACGCTTGCTAGAACCTTATAGGCGATATTTAGAAAACTAATCCCGCGGTAATTGGCACAAATTGCAGGATCGCCCTTCTTATGGATTGGGCAGAGCACACTTAAATTCCAATCGGCAGGCATGCTTTCATCCGACCATATTCTGCATAGGAGCTGAAGCATTACCTTACCAGCTCCTCGCCGCCATGTTTGAATAGCTCAGCCGGCAGTCCGTCGGCGCCCGCGGCTTTGCTGTTCTTTAACCGTGATATTGCTATTCTCATCTCGTCATAGTCGGGTAGCGAAACGTCAATTCCGTCGTCGACGATTGGGGAATCGGGATCTTCACATTCTCTGTGACATGCGCAGCTGTTACTGTTTAACAGGTTCGAGAAGTGTTCCCTCCATAATTTAAGATTGGTCTGGATGTCAGTCACCAGTTCGCCGTCTTTGTTCTTACAGGAAAACGCCCCGGTCTTAAAACTTTCTGTAAGCCGCCGAACTTTCTGGTAGAATTTTCGGGCGTTGTTCCTGTTGGACAGCGTCTCAAGATCTTCGCACTCACGTATTTCGGTCTCTCATTTCTTCTTTCGGATAATACGTCTCTCTTCCTTTTTTAGCTCTCTGTAGCGATCCCACATGGCTCGCGTTGCGCCCGATCGCAGCGTGGCTCTATAGGCGGCATCCTTTCTTTCTGCGGCAGCATGCCATTCCTCGTCGTACCAACTGTTTTTTCGGGCTCGCCGGAATCCGATTTCTTCTTCGGCGGCGGTGCGTAGGGAACGAGAAATGTTGCTCCATTGCTCGTGCATGTCGGTTTGTTGGGCAGTGCTCTCTGAAAGCAGGAATGAGAGTCGAGTGGCGATATTATACTTTAAGAAAATGCAAAAAATATAATAATAATAACAAATTTTTATCTAAATTTCGAGTAGACAGTTTTATTTTATTTTGGCTTCCTTTGTCGCCCTGATGGTTTGAACCCATTTTTTGTGTTTTGTTTGCTGGCAGTCTTGTCCATATGATGACATGTTGACATTTTTTCTATATGGAAAAAACATCCGACACCGTTAGCAAAAAAAATTTTTAAATTTTTCTAAGAAATTGTTAAATCTTAAGCGAAATTCTGAACAGTATTAACTGCCGCATTCAGTGTTTTTGGTACCAAACGCGATTTCACTTTTTGCATGCATAAATCATCTGGAGCGCGAAAGGTCAAATAAAGATTTTCTGCACTCAAAACCATATTCCTTTTGCATTTAGTAAAAAAAATAGTCTAAAACAAAATTGGTTGATTAATTTTGCGCCACCTTGCATAAATTATTAAAAAATTAATTTTAAAAAATATTTATGTCAAATAAAATGTGTACACCTTACACCATGCACCCGCTCGCACATACTTACATAAAATATATATTGCAAATGTCATGAATAATGCATCCATCGTTTAAAGCAAAGAAAAAAATGTTGTAGCAATGCTCTCATCGTCAAGTCAATGATTGATGCCTACCATCGATTTAATGCGCGCCGTACAAGATAAGACAGAGAGTCGTACAAACGTTTGAAGCTTAATTCAGTCAGAGCAAACAGAAATGAAACAAGTTACACAACTGGCGGTTGGCAATCTCGTGCATTTCCTTCCCATCGGCTGAGCCAAAGTTAAGCTTAACGCTCGATCGGCACAGCGAAGATGAAAGAGTGAGTTCAAAAGGTTTAAAGAAGCACGAAATAATAATAAACTACTATTAGCTACAAAAACATAATAATAGGTACTTATTAACAATGTCTTGCATGTTCTGCGCCACTCCATAATTTAATGCTAATTATTGATTAGCTGCAAATAACACAAAACAACAAAACAAAAAGAAGAAAAAAACGGAAATACAGAAAGACAGAAAGCAAACGACAACGAATTACTCAAGTGGCATAAATTATAATTTTTTTAATTTAAATTTTTTTTCCCGCTCTGCTACCTGCGGGTTCCAATGAATGATATATTCATAGTCTGGCTTTTAAAATTAATAGTTTAGATTTTAATTAAAAAAACCCCAAAAAAAAATAAAAATCAAGTGGTTTAAGGCGAATATGCAAATGGACGATTATCGCTGTTGCGCGCTCCCTGCTATTTATTTGCTTGCTGAATGAGTATTTGAATTATTTATTGTACAAATGAAGTTAGAAAAAATTAATTAAATGCGCTAAGCGCGCCAAGTTTCCCGATTAGATTAACATTGTTACAAGAAAGCTATTAGCAATTCGAAATGGTATGGCTAATTAATTAAATTATAATTCACTTCGTAAATTGCTTAAAAAGCCTATGAAGTAAATTGTTTTGGCAATGCGTAGGTATGGGTTCGAAAGGGGCGAGGAGTGATCGCTTGATCCGGCACGAAAACCATTTTGTAGTTGTTGACTATGGAGGCCCTACGTATAATATTGTAATATTGGACTTTCAAAAGCTACGCCTAGATGTCAGTAGTGAATAATGCTGAGTTACCCTTTGATGGTAGCTCAAAACAAATTGTGAAATTTTAATAGACAATGTTTGAGTAACATTATATTCAGCCAGTTTCGAAATGGCCACCTTTAGCACGAATACTCAAGCTCAAACGTTTCAAAAAATTTTGGGCTATAGGCCGTAGTTCGTCTACCGTTATGCGATTCCACTCTCGAGGCAAAGCTTTCTTCGGCGACTCCAAAGTTTTGTGGCGTTTTGCACAGGCCATTGCTTCCAAAATCGACCATACGCTGTAATCTAGCGGATTCAGATCCAGTGAGTAGGGTGGTCATTCTTGGGAAGTAATGAAAGAGGGGAAATTGGCTTTGGAGCACTCTTGGGTTGCTTTTGCTCTGTGGGCGGATTTTGACAATGTTCAACAATGGACGAAGGTCCAGGGGCTTCTGTAGATCAATTTCTGTCGTTTTGATGATTGTGAGCTTGTTCAACGGTAAACAGCTTCTCATCCGTAAAAGCGATTTGTTTCCAGCCCGTACCTGCGGCCCGACGTTTAAGCGAGTGACATATTTCGAATCTTACTTTCTTGTTTTCATCCGTGAGCAGCTGGCATTTTTGTAGTTTATAAGGCTTAAGTCCAAGTTCTTTTCTTGCTATAAGGCGAACTGATTCACGATTGATGCCTGTCTCACGAGCAACTTTCCTCATCGAGACCATAGAATTTCCTTGAACTCTTTTTGTGATGATTTTTCGGTTGTTGGAAGTGTTAACAGTTCGTTTGCTGGGCTATAATAGCTGAGCGACTACTTGACATCGTTACACAAAGTATTTAAAAAGAGCTGGAACAGAAACAAATACTTTTTTTTGTACTTCAGAACACACACAACAATCACAAAATAAGAGCATTCACTAAAAAAATTTTACATTCATCTAATCGCACAGAGAAGTTTGTATACAGTTATTTTTTGTCCCCCTGTATATCATCTTTGACGTTTGGCAAGTAGGCAAAAAAGTAGACGCGTTAAAATTATTGAAACTTATTATGAAAAAAGTCCATCTTTAAGAACACAATAACCCAAAATTCGTAATTTTTTGGTGGAAATAATCATTCGAATGAGTCCATAATTCAAAGTTTGTTAAAAAAATTTCAAGAAACTGGTTCTTTCTTAGAACTGAGTATAGAACAAGGACTGACAGGAATGCATCTGGGCTGTAAAGTTCTTGCAATCGTAGACTTATATAAAATGGAAATGGAATGAAATATTGTTACTGTAGCGCAAAGTGAAGCTGAACAACCTTCAACATGGATAGGTTGATCGACGTTCTCAAAAATTAGGCATTCATGAATCGACTGCTTGGAGCATTTTACCTGCAGCTCTGCTGCTGCTCATGGTGGACATTTAAATGATGTCATTTTTCTCGTTTAATTGTTGAAGAAAAATTGTAAAACCTGAAATAATCTAAATTTTTACATGTTTATTGGATTTAAAAACTCCAGGCTCGTTTTTCGAAAGGTCCTTTTACTATTTTGAGCTCAAAGCTTTGAGCACTCTGTAATAAGGATACGTAGGCTGCTCTCTTTAAAAGTTCTTTTCTCTAGAAAACCGCGAAAAATAAATTAAACATCTAAATCCTGCTAAATTTAATACCTCGCTCAGTAAACCAAAACTCAGCGCATTTTATAGATATGCATGTATGTATGTGTATATGGTATATAAGTACATACTAATTAATTAATTCATCGCTATTGAATAGGTTTCATGCCTAAATGCTCATATGTACAGTGTAGTGCATAAGCTAAGCAACATTGGGCTTTTACAAAACTTCTATGCTTAAAAAAATGAGTGGAGTTTTGATAAATAGAAATTAGCAGTGAATATTTTGTGGGAAATATTTTGTATTACAGCGATTCAAGTAGTTCGGACATTTTTGTAAATTTTTCTGAAAATTGGTATATTAGCAGGCTTCAGTTTAATAAGAAGTGAACTAAAAAAATTTTGAAAAAAAATATTAATTTTATATGCTGAAAATTTAATTAAATTTAAATAATTTCAATGTTGAAAATTGTGGTATGAAATTTTTTAAATTTAAATATCTTCGGTGCTTTTGAACATTTTTAGACTTTTTTTTTAATTTTTAGGATAAAATATGCTTAAGAAAAGTAGTTTGAAAAAAAAAATTTTTTGTTAAACAAGTTTTGGGTGAAGAATTGGTTTTCATAAGCCATTATAGTACAAAAAGTGTTCATTAAAGGTTTTTTTATAGAAAACACATTTTGTTACTTTTTAGAAATTTTCAGAATTTTTTGGAAAATTGTTTTTTTTTTGCAATTTTTTAAAAACACGCCTAGAATATGTACACTTTAAGCAAAACGGATAGGAAAAAAGTTATTTTTTATTAAAAAAATTTTGGGGCAAGTATTTTTATAACTATTTTAGCACAAAATATGTTCCTTATTAAATATAACAAGAAGTAAACTGAATAAATTTTGAAAAAAATTTATAATTTTTAGATTTATTGAAAGTAAAAAATTTTGGTATTGAATTGTTTAAAATGAAATATCTTCGGTGCTTTTCACACTTTTAGATGTCTTTAAATGTTTTTAAGATAAAATATACTTAAAAAAAGTAGTTTGGGAAAAACTTATTTTTTTTAATTCATTTTTGGTTTTTTTTAAATAAAATTTTTTTTTAAATAAAAAAATTTTTTAAATGAATTTTTTTTTTTTTTATTTAGGAAGCAAATTAAATTTTTTGTTTTTACCACTTTTCACTAACACACCTAAAATATACTTAAAAAAATTTTTTTTGGAAAAAAGTTATTTTTTGATAATTTATTTGTTTTGTTTTGGGGGAAGAATATTTGTTTTTAATCTTGTTAGCGCAAAATATGTCCGTTAAAATTTTTTTTTTTAGAAAAACAATCTTTTTTCTGATTTTACCTTTTTTGAAAAACACCCGGGACCGACTTTTTTCGTCCTGTTAAAGAATCATTTTTAGAAGGTTATATCCATAAATCGATAGTAAACTAAATTTTAGGAAGCTACCTGCAAACTCGAGTCGTTAGCTATAAAAGTTAAATTCACGCCCAAAGTCGAAAAAGTCTGGCCGGATCCGAGCGCTCAACGGAGGGTTAAAAACAAATGTTTCGCGAAAAATTTTCAAGTGAAACTTCTAAGGCGTCGATGGACGAGCGAGGATGGAGAGTAAAATTTCAAGGCCATGCAACGTTTTGGGAAGATTCTTTCCGCGAGAGAGAAAAAAGATATAGCGTAGAGGAAAAGGAGAGAGAGAGCTATACCTCGTGTATATCTTATGCTATTTTTCCTTAGTTTTTCCTTGTGGTTGCTAATTTCTAGTGAGAAATAACACTGCGTACTGTTTGGCGCTTGTTTGTTGGTGCAAACTTGTACGAAATATATTTTTTGTGGCTACTTTTTGGCGTTATATTTCCTTGGTGCCTACTGTTTGGGGTGTTTTCTGGTCCCAATTTTTTTGGCTTTTTTTTTTTTGGTGAATACTTTTTGGCGCTTATTTTCGTTTCCTGACTAGTGCTTTTGTGCGTACCATAAAGTGCTATCCATTCCGGCGTCGGATTTATTGGTATTGCCTTGCGGTAATTTGTGCCGTTGCTGCGGTCCTGGAATCGTTGCATTTGTGCGCTTGATAAACGCTCGGAGTAGTGCGCGTGGTTGCCACGGTTTGTGTCCGCCGTTTACCTACACCGGTCTACCCTTCTCCGTTTTTTTGTAAAATTTGTCTATTTGTATTCTCTGTTGTGAATTTATTTAAATATATATTCTTTCTCTCTTCGCTCTCTCTCTCTCTCTATCATTCTCTCTCGCGTCTCTCCCTCTTTCTTTGTCTGCCTTGAAAGTTTCACTTCTTGTATGTGTACTACGCTACACGCACATTTTTTTAACTTTTTTAACAGGAAATATGCTCATTAAACATTTTTTTTCTAAATCTTACAATAAAAATAATTCTCTTTTAGAAATAAAGAAATTTGTTTTAGAAAAAAAATTATTTTTTGCTCAAAATTGTTGGGATTTTTTTTTTGCCAATTTCAAAAAACACACCTCCTCAGATTTTTATTTTTATTTTCTTAGATTAATTTATCTTTTTTAAAAAGAACTAACATCTAACTAACTAACTAATCTTTTTTTAAAAGAACAGCGAACTAGAAATAAAAAAATGTTAAAAATATCATTGATATGTTAAAATCTTAACCGAGATTTATTCAAGCTTTCCGTAAACCTACATATTTTTTATTCCGTTGATATTTTTTTTTTTAATTTTTATGCTTAGCTTTTAAGCTTAAATTCTTCTATCACTTGAGGTGATATTTTGGAAAAAATGTTATTGTTTAATATTAAAAACGATTTTTAGAGGTATTTTCAAATCGCCTTAGTGCATGTAAGTCTTAAGTCTTAAACTGCAATAAATTTCATAAATTTGGGGAAAGAGCGGCAATTTATTTTTGGTGAGACACTCTAATAAACATACATATCGCTCAATAGTTCCAAAACCCATGAAAAATTTTGAGAAAAACTGCGTCAAGGTTCCTTATTTGCTATGACTCACACATATTCTACAAAAAGCAAAACCAACTCAGCAGCGGAAGTTGCTTATATTTTCTACAATACTGTATATATTTTTCCAATAAACGATGATTAATTTCTATAAATATTGTACATACATATAAATATTTACGCATAGTTAACTATCTCGCTCAACTGGTTAACAATTTAGGGTGTGCGCCTAGCTATTCATCCGCGAAATGCTAATATTAATGGAAGGCAATTGATGGAAAAAACGCTGTAGAGCTAAAACAACGCACTGTTGCCGGCTAAATATTAATGCTTAAATTTAGCTCAACTGTTTAACTTACCCAACATGTGGCATATGCAAACCTACACATCAGCGTTTTTTACAATGTTAAAAAGTGAAGAGGATTTCGGTATCACACTAATATCTATTTTAGCTTTCGAGGAGAGTCACTCAATGGCAGAAAAAATGCACTTGCCAATAAATACTAGCGAAGTCTAGAGGTTTTGCACATTAGAGAGAATGCGCAATATCTTTAGAGAAAAACATTATCAAAAATCAACGAGAATTTTAAGGCACTTCAAACTTGCACTTTATAATACTAAAATTCCTTGGGCTGCCTTATAGAGTTCCCAACTTTTTTGGTGTTGATTAAAAATTTTGAAATTTTGATGAAAATTTCTCGCATTTTCATAAATTTGATGCAAAGCTTCAAACTCTGTTTTATGGATATTTGTTGTATAGTTCAGGTGAAGTCCAAAATAAACGAGACTGAGCTGAAATGGAAACGAAGGACCTTTGTTCTGATAACTTCGCGCTTCGACTTCTGGCCTCCATACAGTGTTTTGCGCGATCTAAAAGCTTTTCGGAAGAGTGTTTCAGGTCATTGATCGAAATGTCCTTCAGGATGTCAGTACAACCCTTTTGGATGGCCTCTACGAACGCAAAACGTTTTCCTTTCGTGGTCAATTGCATTGCCGGTTTGGCACGAACTCCTTGTGGACAATTCCCTTGGAATCGAAAAAAAAAAACAAATAAGCATCGACTTGATTTTTGACTTCTCCAAACGCGAATTTTTGGGTGGTGGCTCGTCTAGGGCCTTGCATACGGCAATTTGACGCTTAGTTTCAAGTTCATTTTGGAAACACCACGTTTCATCACCCGTTACAATGTTGTAAAGCAAGTTCTCGTCATTTCTCGCCTCTTTAATGAGGTCTTTCGAATGTTGAGTTCTGAAAAATTTTTGGTCCTGACTTGACTTGTGCGGAGTGAAATGTGCATAGACCTTTCGTAAACCCAAATGAAAAAGTGAAATGAAATTAGAATGCGATAAATCGATGTTCTGAAGATATTTAACTCCGATTTCATGAATTTCAACTATGATTTCGGTTCATTTTTGATAAATTTACGAAAAATTTCTATGGAGTTTTCGGTGTTTACTAATTTTGGGCGGCCCGTATGTTCACTGCCATTTACTATATGTATGTTCTCGCAACGATCTCAGAACTCTGGCACGAGATAGACAATCATCGCCATAAAATTGTTTCAACAATTCAAATGTTTTGGTAAACGTTTTACTGATTTTGAAACACATTTTGATATTAGCTCTTTGTGCGAAACTCATTTTGGTACCGATGACACAAACATACGAACACTTTAGAAGCAATAACTTCGCTTCCACTAAACCGAATGTCACCCAGCTTTCACTGGAAGTCAGCTAAAGATGTAACTTCCAACGCATTGACTCACTAAAAAGATGGTGCCCTCAAAAACATTTTTATGACGCCAGTCTTGTTTATTTTGGACTTCAAATTGTATATTTTTATTAAAAATTTATGAAAACTAAAACAAAACAAAAAACATAGTCAAAATTAATCAAAATATTACCCGTTCCATAGTAAGTAGAGGTATGAATTGGTTTTTCGTCCACCTTTTTTTTATTAATTTTTGAAGTACTGGTTTTCTCATCTACTCATCGCTTTTCTTCATTCCAGAAATCAACGCACATGTCTTATAATAAATTTTCGCTAAATAAATACCTTAAACCGAATTATAGTTAGTTTCTTATGCATAGTTTTAATTATTTTTCAATTTATTGCGGGCCTTTTTTGGGACACTTTTTCTAGGCATCTCAGGTATCAATAAACGTACATAAAATGCCCCCAGCTCTTACAGAATATAGGGAAAATAAACCATTTACCCATAATCTTCCAACTCCAGATGCAGCAACAGCTCTCCAAACCATTACATTGCCGCCACCATGCTTCACTGTTGATACCAAATTCTTCGGACTCAGTGCAGTAATTTTTTTTTTTTTGCTCCACACTTTTGCTCTTTCATCGCTACCGAATATATTAAACTTCGACTCATCTGTAAACAAAACTTGTTGCCAAAAATCCATCCCCTTTTCCCTGTGCTTTGGTGAACTCCAGGCGAAGTTTGCGGTTTTCTTTATTGAAATAAGAGGCTTTTTTCGTGGTGTTCCACTATGACTGCCGTTTTTGTTCAGAGCTCTTTGAATTGTTTTTGGATGAACACACTTGTTGGATGAGTTTGTTATATCCTCGGCCAATTTCGAAGCCGAAACTTTTGGATTTTTGTCCACTTCGTTTAGAATCAAACTCGCCATTGTAAAGGGTGGTTAAATTTCAAAGGCCAATGTTGAATGAGAACCACACCTAAACGTCAAGCTTTTTTCTGCATTTCATTTGACATTTTTCAATCTCAGACTAACTCACTTTGAACCATGGAAAGATACACAATCGAGCAATGGTCAGAATAGTGGCAGGAAATGGCAACAGTGAATGACCAATTTTCGAAGAAAATCATCTTCAGTGATGAGGCACATTTTCACCTCAGTGGATTCGTCAATAAGCAGAATTGCCGCATTTGGGCGAATGATAATCCAAGAGTGATTGCCGAAAATCCAATGCACCCACAAAGAGTGACTGTTTGGTGCGGTTTATGGGCTGGCGGCATAATTGGGCCGTATTTTTTCCAAAATGTGGCCGGTCAGGCAGTTACTGTGAATAGAGCTCGCTATCGTGAGATGATAATGAACTTTTTATGGTCCGCATTGGAAGATATGGATGTGGACGATATGTGGTTTCAACAAGACGGTGTCACTTGTCCCACAGCTAACGAAAGAATGGCTCTTTTGCGCGAAAAATTTGATGACCGAATAATCTCACGTCGCGGCGATGTTAATTGGTCGCCAAGATCATGTGATTTGACACCGTTGGACTTCTTTCTTTGGGGTTATTTGAAAGAAAAGGTGTACGTCGATAAGTCAGCAACAATTCAAGAGCTAAAGGATGAGATAATTCGGCACATTAACGGCATAGAACCTCAATTATGCCTCAGCGTCATCAGATATCAGAGTACAAGCTAGGGAACCGGTTCTGCATGTACAATTTTGACAACGCTGGTTTTGCGTTTTTTTTAGCATAACTGTGTTGTTTTATGTTAAAGAATGGATTTGTTTTAGTTAAGTCGATTTGAAAATGGTTTCAAATGAAACTGCATAAACACACATTTTTAAGCAAAGTGTTTGTACTTTGTAAACAACGAAAGGGAGGGGTGTGTGTAGACTTCTATCGGCCACTGTATACAAAGTACTTTTCCGAATATTGTTTCTAAAAAGGGTTTCTGAAACTATATTTTAGCTGTTCACACATTCCCGCAGTAATTTTTGAAATCAAGTTGTATCGCCTATCTGTAGGGACACTGCGACCCCCTTTGTAACCCAGTTCAATATTTACTACACTCATACTTATACACATATCTCACACCACCTCCTGGGCACCTCCGCCAACGCTTCCAAAATATGCGCATATGTATGTGTGTGTGCGTGCATACATTGTTTATTCTGCTTTGTTTGTATTAAATAGGATTTGCAAAAGCAGATTTTACACATCTACAAATGCGTGAATGCATGAAAAGCGGAAACTAGATTTTGTAGTTGCTCGTTGTTGCCCGCAGCCGAAATGCTCTTTGCATTTTCTAGTGCAAAACTTGAAATTGAATTTCAAAATTCAATTAAAGTTAAAGATAACAAATTAACAAACAAACAACATTGCCGCTGAATTGACTAAATAAACAGAGGGCAAAACATAGCGTATACATACACAAATCTGCATACAAATAAACAAATTTATATAATTATTAACACTAGGGTGACCGGGTGAAAAAACGAGTACACCTTTTATAAGAGGCTCCACATTGGCTATTAAAACAAAAAGAAGGGTTACAAAGGAAACTTAGTCACTGAGTATTCAAGTTTGAAATTCCATTTACTTATTTCGGGGTTCACTCGGAAAATGATGCATAGCACGGTCAAGGCGCCCGGTTCTATGGTAGGGTAAAAAAAAGTGGGCTTAAGCAAGGGAGCGTGCTCAGCTATTATGTATGCAATTAATATAAAGAGCGGCGTTTCAGTCTAAAACGCTACAGAACTGCAAGAATAGAAAACTGTCCATCTTCATTCTAAGACTTGGCAGAAAAGACGTTCGGTTGATAGTCGGTATTATTATAGAATACAATCCATGGGGTCAGCATATGACCACCATTGGAATCATTGAGTACCCGATATGCCTGTCTCGCTTAGAGGAGCCGAAAACCACCGAGCATTTTCTTTGTGAGTGTCTAGAACGCGGTAGAACTGCAAAATGTTTTGTGACAAGCCCGAACAGAAAACTGTGGCACTTTCTTCTAAGACCTGGCAGAAAAGACGTTCGATTGATAGGCGGTATTATTACAGAACACAATCCATGGGCTCAGCATATGACCACCATTGGAATCATTGAGGACCCGATATGCCTGTCTCGCTTAGAAGAGCCGAAAACCACCGAGCATTTTCCCTGTGAGTGTCCCGCATTTGCTAGAGCAGGGCTATGAATTTTGGGTTCCGACGTCATAAGAATTAGTAAAATTCGTTCTCTCAAACTGGAGGATACTTTCAGATTTGCCTAAGAATCTGGAAAATTCTCATAGGACTGACTATCTCTGTCTCTATTCCATCCTATTCTTTCTCTCTGTCACTTTTCTCTCCTTTCCTCCTTGACAATCTACCCTTTTACTTTGCAGAGTTTCGGATACTATGGGCCTTTTAGGCTGAGTAAGAGCTACCGCCTTTTTCAAATTCCAAAATCGCTCATTCGTGACATTTTTAGTGAGTCAAAATTTGAAATGCATATTTTCGAATTTTCTGTGGGGCAATATCGGTCTTAAGCCCCAAAAATCCCGGTGTTACGACTAGAACATTTCGAGATGTTTAGGTTTTAAAAATTTGTATTAAGATTTTGAAGTGTAGACAGAAAAATCACTATTCAAAGCAAAAAACCAGCTTTTTGTGGTAGAAATCAGCTGGGGTTTCGTGTTCAACGTTCAGCTCTGCGCATGACTGAAAAATTTATATTGGTGTGGTTTTAAATACTATTAATGTACCCATAGTACTTTGTGCCACCTTCAGGTAAGTATATATATGGTGGCACAAAATTAATCATCCAATTTGGTTTTCGAGTAACTTTTTTACTTAGTACAAAAAAAAATATTTTGAAAAATGAAAATCTCTATTTTGAGTTCACAAGTTTAAATTATGATTGTGACGTACGACGCCATTTGTAAAATTTATAAATCTTCCGATAGGGTGAGTAATTTTGCGCCACCTTATATATATATAATGTATACATAACTGGCGCGTACACCCTTCCTGGGTGTTTGGCCGAGCTTCTCCTCCTTCTTGTGGCGTGCGTCTTGATGTTGTTCCACAAATGGAGGGACCTACAGCTTCAAGCTGACTTAGAACGGCAGATATTTTTTATGAGGAGTTTTTTTCATGGCAGAAATACACTCGGAGGTTTGCCATTGTCCGCCGAGGGGCGACAGCTATTATAATAAACTTTTTCTCCATTTTGGTACTTCACCGAGACTAGAACCTACGTTCTCTCTGTATTCCGAATGGTAGTAACGCACCAACCCACTCGGCTACGGCGACCGAATTGTAAATAAGAAAACTAAGTTGCGATTTTATCATTTCGACACTCTGATTTTATCATATCCTTCGTTTTTAAGGTTATTTGCATTGGGAACAATAAATACATTATTTTCTGGGTAAATGGCTGTAGTGATCGGTATCTCGTAAAGCAGCGATCAAAAACTTTAAAGTTTATGCTTGTTGTCAAAGTGACATTTCACACCAAAAAAACTCGTTTGCTGCTTTTTGTTTGTTCCATTCAGTTGTGAGTTACAGGGTGTTAACAATTGAAGTCAACAAGAGAAAATGCTGTATGTTTTACAGTTTTCCTTTGATAAAGGCGAAATGGCAAGCCAGGCCGCTCAAATAGGTCGTGAAAGCTGTTTTTGGTGCCGATACTGTAGCAGTTTTGGTTTCATCGCTTCCGCCCAGGCATTCTCGATGTTCAAGAAAATGTCAATCGTGTCGGAAATATCGATAAGATCATAGAAATCCTCGAAGTTGACCGGCATGCTAGCAGTCGTAACTTCGCCCAGGAGCTAAAGATCGACCATCAAACAGTTTTAAACCATTTTCTCAAAAATTTTACGCAAAATAATGAATTTATTTTTGCCCATTTGTTATTTGTTTTATTGTGGAAGAACTTCTCAGATAATATAGATGTAGTTGTGCAAAATAATTAATAACCAATTATCGAAAACTCGGGATCGTCCGAAACGAAAAAAATTACAGCCTTCATAGACACATATGTTAGGCTGTGTGGCTGTGGGGCGTGGTGTAGCTATACTTGTAGTTTTGGTACCATACATAAATTGCATCAAATTAAAATTTTATCTGTATTTAGCATTGGCAAAGAAAATAGTCAACGCGGCATCCCCTAGCCTGAGCCCATATAGCCAAATCTGAGCTGTAACACTTCGGCCAGATGCCGCTGAAGAGCTCTCCTATTCAAGAGAGTTTCATACGCCCGGTCACCCACCCTAATGTACATATATATGTATGTATGTGTATGCGTATTACAAGCATTTAGGCATGAAAATACATTTGAAGCATACAAGCAAAACATTTTCCGCCCGAGTGCGTTTTAATACAATACAATTATGCTTAATTACGTGCACATGTCGTTCATACAGTATGTACAATAATTACGCATACGAATATAGCAACAGCAAAAGCAGCAGCAGCAGCAGCAGCCACGTACACCGGCAATTCGTTTTTATTGTACGAATATTTGTGTATGTATGCGTAAGTAAGTAGGCAGCTTGTTTTAGAAATGTTTTGTAGTCGTTTCAATTGTTTTCGATACGACGATAAAATAACCTGCAAATGTGTGAATGTGTGCGTGTGTGTGTTATCGGGAACAATGGTAATTGTATGTAGGAGTTTTAGTGCTGCTTGTGTTAGTTGCGTGAGTGGCAGTCAATAATCAACAGTGCGTCGTCTCATATACTCGCATGCATACATACACACCTACACAGCCACTCACACACACGCAGAGTGCAAACATAAATTTCGTTTACATATAATTAGAATATAGAATATTTTAATTCCAATTTTCGCCGCAAATAACATTAGAGCCACGTAGGTATCACTTTATAGGCTCAAATTATTTAATTATATATGTATGCCCTTCCTCCTGTGTATGTATTATTTACGTGCATGTGAACGCCCAATTACGTATACGCACTGCCTAACAACAATATTAAATACGCATCAAATAATATTTTGCAGAATAAAACAGGAGGCGAGTAGGAAGAGTACTAACAGTCGCACTCGTGCTCTAAGTTGAAGTAGAAGAGTTTCTTAGACTTGTCCTAACCGATATTGGTTCGTACCCCTACCACTTCTTCTCATATACAACTCAATGCGAAATAATAAACACATCACAATTTTTGTTTTTATATACTTCTAGTTCTTATTATAACATAAACCATTTTTCGCAAAGCTTCAAATTTCGTACAATATTTTTCAAAATTTCGCCAAAATTTTCAACTTTTTAACAAGGATTTTTAGATTTTTTCTGTGCATGCATTTTTATAGACCACTAAATTTTTCTAATTCAATTCTGTACAACATTTTTCAACTTTTTAACCAGAATTCTTCTGTGTATGCAGTAGTAGGGCTCATAAAATGTTTCAAATTTAATTCTGTACTAATTTTATAAATTTCATCCCAACTTTTTAACTAGAAAATTTTTGAATTTGTCTGTTTTTTCTTTTATGAGGAGCAAGCATCGAAAGCCTTACCCCGCCAGTGTGGGACTTTAACCCGAACTAAACCTCCTACCGTCAAAGTACCGATCCCCCCAGTACTTCCGTCAAGTATTTCGTCGGGAGGCGGTTTGAGCGTTGCACTCAACGTCAGTTACTGTTCTGATGCAAAATGTCACAAGCTGCATCTGCTTATTACCACCACTATTAAGTCCCTCCTCCCATGCCCCTGTTCGTTACCATAGAAAAAATTAGTTTCTGATAGTGGTATCGTCAGTTTACCTGCGTTTTTATCTCTGGATAGGTGTGCTGCTTCACGGTCTTGGTTGTTGGGCTTGGTTGTTCCTCATACGTCTCATTTCGTAGTACATCTCCTGCGCTATCAAGTCGAGTGGGCATAGACCAGCTATGATGAGCGCCGCATCTTCTGAGACTGTCCTGAAGGCAGAGCAGACTCTAAGAGCACACAAGCGGTACGTGGAGTTACTACTTCGTACGTATGAAGCGTGTTGGAATGCATCGCGCCAAACTGTCGCGCCATATAAAAGGATTGACCTCACTACTCCAGCCAGGACCTGTCTTGCCTGCTGTCTTGGTCCACCAATGTTCGCCATTATTCTAGCCAGGGCTGCTGTCGCAGTCGCAGCTTTGTTGCTAGCGTATTCCAAGTGGTCTCCGTGGTCTACCAAGACGCCTAAGTATTTTACGTATGGCTTTGACTCGATAATGCTGTCCCCAACTCTGATCTTGACCTTTTCAACTCTCTTTCGGCTGCTGATGTTTTATGCGTAGCTAGCTTTAAACCGTTCATGCCTAGCAGTAGAATTTGTCTGTGCATACAGTTGTATGGCCCATTACATTTTTAAAACTCAATTTAGTCCAAATTTTTTTTTTTTAATTTCATTACAGCTCTTTAACCAGAATTTTTAGAATTTTTCTGTGTATGCAGTTTTACGGACCTTAAATTTAAGTATAACAAAGTGCAAGCATGACGTGAGCAGATTACCTTTGGTTTTTGGTAATTTTTTTTGTTGACGGTGCTAGTCTTTTTCTTCCAGATAAAAAAATACGTGCATGTACTTTGTATGCGCTAATATACATATAAAAGTTCACAACATATTGATCTTCAGAACTAAGAACCAGGCTACGCTTTTCCGAAGCTTTCCGAATGCTGAATTCAAATTTGACCTCAAAATTTTTGGTAGGTCTAGATCTATTTATTTATTTTTATAAAATTAGCTTACAACATAAATCTTATAAGCTTTTTGTGTTAGGAGTTCAGCAGCTAGGCCTCAAGCGCACTAATTTCATGCATATTTCCATTCTAAAATTTAGATACATTTTATTTTAGATCGAATGATAAAGATTGGTTCTTTTAAGGCATGCTAGGTTCTTCTCCTTATATGATGCTACTCAGTTTTCACATATCGATGAATTCGCCAAATACCCTAAATTCAATAGGCGATGTCCCAGATTCGAATGAAGCTTTTTTGCATATCAGAATATGTTTAGAAGAGGAAGCGTTGTACTTTGAACTACTGGAACGACCTTTAAAAAATGTCTTATGATGGCGTATAGCAAATCTAGAGTCACATTTGCTTCCTTAGCATGACAAAGACCTGCAAGAAGCAAATTAAGTAAGCCGCAACTTCTCTTCCCAATTACAATAGAGCCTATATAAATATAACTGGGAACATAGGGATTTTATAAGCACTGGATGGAAGTTGAAAACAGAGACTGGCAAAACAACTTAACGCTTTACTAGAGCATCAAGTTGGCTCCTTAATCTAGATAGAGAGGAGTACAATTAGAAGGCTAAAACTAGTAGAAACAAGCGTTTGTGGAGGCATCTTCAGCGAGCTATCGCATGACGAAAACTACTCACCTGGGTGGTGTGAGTCTAAATCCATTGGTGATATGGAATAAAACCCCTCAAATTCATAAGATTCATTCATTCAATTATAGGATTGCGATCAAGCACAATAGCTCACATCAGAGGTCACAGTGCGCTATGCCCTAATAAAACTAAAAAAAAAAAAAAAAAATAATTGGCGCGTACACTTCTGTTAGGTGTTTGGCCGAGCTCCTCCTCCTATTTGTGGTGTGCGTCTTGATGTTGTTCCACAAATGGAGGGACCTACAGTTTCAAGCCGACTCCGAACGGCAAATATTTTTATGAGGAGCTTTTTCATGGCAGAAAACACTCGGAGGTTTGCCATTGCCTGCCGAGGGGCGACCGCTATTAGAAAAATGTTTTTATTAATTTTGCTTTCACCGAGATTCGAACCAACGACTTCTCTGTGAATTCCGAATGGTAATCACGCACCAACCCATTCGGCTACGGGTCATCTCATATAGGTATAAAAAAAAAATACCATCATCTCATATAGGTATAAAAAAAAATTTACTTTTTGCGCTTGTAAGCTGGAACACATCGAAAGTCGAAAACGTGCTTGAGCTATTCTGGATTAGAATACGAATTCCCCTCGCGTAGTAGTCTGGTTCTTAATTCATAGAGATTATTTTAAGGTATAATCGTTCGAGCGCGCCATAAAACATTATCAAGGTTCAGAGCATCTTTCCAAGGTACAGTTTAATCTAAGCCCCTAGGGAGGATGTATGAGGTCGCCGTAGCCGAATCGGTTGCTGCGTGACTACCATTCGGAATTCAGAGTGAAAGTAGGGTTGAATCTCGGTGAACCTATTGGTGGGCACCCATTTTATTAATACCTCTTTTTATGTATCCTATTGCTTTCAGACGCTTGGAAATAGGTTTGTATGTCCCTTCCAACGATCCTTTGCGGTTGGTGTGAGTCTAAACTGAGTAATTCTCCCAATTTTCATCATCGAACTTCTTGTCTTGGCCAAGCCGCTTCTAATTCTTGTTATAAAGACAGGCAAGACTTCCCGTAGGTTTCTTTTTCTTCTTTCGTGTTTTTTCTTTTTTTATTTCTTTTTTTGTGTTTTCCCCTTTTTTGTTTTTTGTTATTTCTGGTTTTGTTTCTTTTTTGTGCGTTTTTTCTTCGCAGGCAAGACTTCCGTAGGTTTCTTTTTCTTTTTTTCGTGTTTTTTCTGTTTTTTATTTCTTTTTTTTTTGTGTTTTTCTCTTTTTTATTTTTTTTATTTCTGGTTTTGTTTCTTTTTGGTGTGTTTTTCTCTATTTCTCTATTTTTTGCTTGTGTTTTTCTCTTTTTTTCTTTTTTTATTTCTTTTTATGTTTTTTTTTCTCTTTTTTCTGTTTTTATTAATCTTTGTTTTTATGTTTTTTCTCTTTTTCCTTTTGTTTATTTCTTTTTTTCGTGTTTTTCTTTTTTTTTATTTCTTTTTTGGTGCTTTTCCCCATTTTTTTAATTTCTCGTTTTGTTTCTTTTTTGTGTATTTTCCCCCTTTTTTATATTTTTTTTTTTATTCCTGGGTTTGTTTCTTTTTTGTGTGTGTTTTTTGTACTTGTTTTTTTCTCTTATTTTCTTTTTTCATTTCTTTTTCTCTTTTTTTGTGTTTTCCCCCTTTCTTTGCTTTTTTATTTCTTTTTATCAAATAATCAGAAAACCGAAATAATCAGAAAATTTTAATGAATATAAGCAACTCTGGAACATCTTTAATGAAAAATATTATCAACTGTAGGCAAAACTCTTGAAGTCAGGATTCTTTACTGCTCTGAAAACACACAGCCTCCCCAAGTGTTGTAAATTTTCTACTGGGCTATGCTCCACCAACCATCCATGTGTGTATGTGCGTTAATATGCTGTATAAAGTAGAACTGGAGCTCTTTCAAGAGCTATGAGAAGTGCATATGAACTAAACCAATATAAAAATACGTGTGTGTTCGTATGTGTGTATACATACTAAACAGATACCGCACTAAAGCCACTGAAGTACTAAAAGCCAAATATAAACAAAGCCAAACAGTATCTGACTGCAACACGGCAACGTACGCTACAACGTACTCTCTATTTACAAGCAAACAGTACAACACACAAAAACAATGCAAATGAACGAAGTGAAAACAATCAAAGCAGACAATCCACCGGGTAGATCCGGAGAATGAGATGGGTGGAGATTAAGCTGAGCCTCACTCAAGTTGAAGCAGAGGCTGAAGCGTTTCTCAAAGAAAATGCAAACAAAATAAAATAAAATAATAAGTAGTATTAATATATACGTATGTATGTATAAGCTAAATAATAATAATCATAGCTGAGTTGAGTAAGAGCACAGAGAAGCAGCAGCAGCAAAATTAAAAGTTAAAGCGACAAGAGGAATAAGCACTGCCGCCAAGAACAAGCAACTGCGTCAATAGCGAGGTTGTGGAGCCAATGGAGGTGGAAGTGGAAATGGAACTGGCAGTAGATGCAGCGCAGTGGAGGAGGAGGAGGCATAAGCATCTACATCAGCATCAAGAACAACACAGAAGCGACAGCTAAGCAGCAAAATAACTCGTATTAATATTAATAATAATAATGGGCTAGTCTCTTGACTCGAAACTGAGTGGCTGAATGATTGTCTGAACAATGTGGAGACGAGTGTACAAACAAAAGAATATTCCACCAGGAGAAGCTGCTTAATTGAAGGCATTCATTGGGCGAACCCTGTAGGAAAATGCGTTAGTATACAACTTGGTGTCCTTGACGCTGTACATTACCTTTTCAATGGCTTGTCGGTGTCATTATATTAAAGAAAAAAATAAATAATTGGCGCGTACACTTCTGTTAGGTTTTTGGCCGAGCTCCTCCTCCTATTTTTGGTGTGCGTCTTGATGTTGTTCCACAAATGGAGGGACCTACAGTTTCAAGCCGACTCCAAACGGCAGATATTTTTATGAGGAGCTTTTTCATGGCAGAGATACACTCGGAGGTTTGCCATTGCCTGCCGAGGGGCGACCGCTATTAGAAAAATGTTTTTATTAATTTTGCTTTCACCGAGATTCGAACTAACGACCTCTCTGTGAATTCCGAATGGTAATCACGCACCAACCCATTCGGCTACGGCGGCCGCCATTGGTTGAAGTAAAAAGTTTGGAGCGTTTTTTGTTTTTGTTTTCGAAAGTAGGGGCCGCGGTTTAACAGTTTTCGTTTTATCCTCTTAGCTATTGCCGTACACTATAAACAAGTCTGAGATGAAAAGGTCTGCATAAAAATATTTAAAAATCTTATCAACGGAATAAAAGGAATGAGATTTTTGATGCCATTTTTGATGTTTTTTTGGAAGAATGGTTTAAGAAAATGTGTACAATTCAGCCAATTCCTACCGATTTAGACTTCTAAGATATCATTGGAAATGTTCTATCTCATCCATTTTCCTTTTATAATCCTTTTATTCGGGTTTTCGCCAATGTCAGCCTCTGCAATGCATTCACAACACTTTTTTTTTTAAATGCAGCAAACTACAATAACTATAAAATTGAGTAAACATTTTTTTTTTCTTTTAATTCTGATTAAAAAAATTAACATTTTTATGAACATATTTCGAATTTTTATACACTTTATACCAAAAATTTTAATTTGTATGAAATTTGTTGAAATATGAACTGCAGTTTTTCAAAAATTATGAAAAATTAAAAAAAGCGAAATGTAGTCAAAATATTATTTCTATTTCTTCTGCCTTGGATTTATTTTTTTAAATTTTTATAATTCCGTAAAAAATTTGAAACTTTGGATTAAGTGGTTTTTGTTATACTTGTAGTATGAACTAGAATTAAAGAAATAAAAATATTTATATAAAAATAAAAATATAATAATAAAAAAAACTAAATATACTTACAAAAAAAGGCTATAATAATGAAAAAAAATTAAGTAAAAACAATGAAAGAAAAATATATAAAGAAAAATAAAAAATGAATAAAAAAATCAAAAATTATCAGGTGGCGCAAAATTACTCACCCTCTTCCCACCAGCTATATCAAAGGTGGTGATCGTTCCACGTGGATAGAAATTCTGGGCTGAAAACCTATTACCTCTGAATCGAATAATGTTAATTATAATTCATACTACAACGAAACCCATTTAATTCAAAGTTTCAAACTTATAAAAAGAGTATAAACAAATCAGCCAAACCTCATTAAAATAAAATGTTTTAGTCACAATGTAAAGAAACAATTTTTGGAAACATCTCAAAATGAAAAACAAAAAAATTGGAAAAACTCTGAGCATGCAGTTTTATAGCCTCTTTAATTTTATGCAGTTTAATAGCCCCTTTCAATTTTGATAATTTTTTTTGCTGACGATGTAGTTGTTTTCCTCCATATAATGCTCGAAATTTTTTATTGCACAAGACAGCCGGCAAACAAAATTATCAAAAATCAATGCGATTTTTGAGCCACTTCGCACATTTATTTTCTTATACCAGAAATCATTGGTCTATACAACTGCATGCTAGAAATTTTAGTCAAGTTATTATAATTAAAAAATTTTAAATTTACTCAAAATTTTTTATTTTTTTTATTCTTATAAATTTTATAATTTGAGTTGGATCATTTGCATTGTTTTAGTAAATAAAATAATACAAATTAAATGAAAAGTAAATTAAAAGCGCTGCTATTTTTGTGAACACAGGTGTATATGTACATCGCGTTGGTTCATACCAAGTGGCGGTGTCAAAGTGGCATTATGCTTAAAAAAATCTTTCACAGGTTTTCTGTAGGCTTTTGAGATCAAGCTTCGTAGCGTTGAAAAAAAAAGTTTAATAGATTTGCTTAGATATTTACTCGATGGTAGGCGATGCCACGCCCAATTTCGAAAATAAAAGTTTTCTGTCTCTAAAATTATGCTGTGACTTATTGCTGTAATTACTGAAATATTATATTTTTTTGCATTTTTGTAAATTATCATTAAATGTACAATAAGTTTCGCGCTTTTGCCATTTTCAACACCAACCTGTCTTCGGTCAAGAGCAACATCCTACATTTAAGTACTAGGTCGAGTCCATTAATCTCACTTTGAACCCGATATACCATTTATGTAAACGGGCGGACCGGCAAACATAACTTTGATCGATTACTCTCGATTTCACCCAGAATGTTTGCTTCACTGGCTCTTCCTGCAGGGTATAAGCAACGCACTACAGATACACACACTGCCTCTATAAAAGAAATATATGAGCGCTATGAGATACGTTTAACGGTTTGCACGTTAACCTATTTCTTGCTATCGGCACCAATTAGACACAATCGCTTAAGCTTCTCACATCTCGCATCTCGAGCAAGTCAAACACTTTTCGACAAGAATCAAACCTCATTAATTCAGCATACAAACGAGCATAAAAGTGAAGTAAAATGCTTTCAACGCTAAGAACGTTAAATGAGGGCGATATCAATAGCAATGAGCCAATATACATACATACATATGTGCATGCGTGTGTGCGTGTGTGTGTTTTTGTGTGCGCCCATTTGGCGAGGGGGTGTAACGTAAAAAGCATAAAAACTCTGGATGGATTCTTGAAAGAACGAACAGATGTATTGTCGTTGTGGTTTAAGTAGATTGAGTTGATAGAGAGTATTAAATAAAAGGAACTACTTACTATATAAACCACACATAAAAGCTAACCACCAGTGAAGTAACTCATATGCTGATGAAAGAGACATTCAAGCGCATGCACAGAGAAACTCACATACGAGCCATCCACACCCATCCATCAACAGTAGAGCATTAACCAAAGTGCTTCTACGCATGTATGTATGTATGTATGTGTATATGTATTAGTGTTGAAAGCAGCAGCAGTCACATTCGCAGTCGCTGTGCCAGCATTCGCAATGGATGCTTTTGTTGCTTCTACCGCTGGTGCTGCTGCGGCTGGTCCTTCTTCTAGGCCATCCTCTCTGCCTGTCCACACTCATGCATGGGAGCGAGTAAATGTATGCACATATATTTGTATAAAATTGTGTGTATGGCTGTTAGTCTGGCATTGTGGAGGTCGTAGTATTGCTGGCCCACGCACTCCATGCATTTAATGCACATTTAATGGCTAATAAGTGTGTGAAAATGAGCTGAATAAAAATGTTCAAAGAAATACGAAACGGCAGGCAAATTAGTAATCGAGTAGTACGAGTGCGTATAAGTACATGTAAGTAGTAGTGCTGTGGTGCTTGAAGGCAGTGGTTTTATGTTCTAAAAAAAGGTGAGAGATGGGTAAAAAATAAAATAATTACAATTGTCGTAAATGAATGTGGAATGCGATTTTCATGCTCATTGGCACACCAGTTTTTGGCATAATCTGAAATTCAATAAAATTTTAGTAAAAAAAAATGCTTCAACCATTTGCAATACAATATCCTATACATGTGAAGCTCTTCAAGATTTCCATGACATCTGTGGTATTAGTGGCTAGTCTCGATTTACATTTCACCTTCCAAGAAACAACACACGAAAAGAAAAATAATTTTGCTTCAGTTCAAAAACGCGAATTTTTCAAAACCCAAAAATAAAATTCAAAGGTGTAGTAGAGACTATTTCTAAATCTATTTCATCACCCTGAAATTTATCCACCGCTGATGCAATGCATTTAAACTAGTAATTGATCTTATTTGCGAAACAGTTTTTAAAGCCTTCACCCTAACGCCATGCTGATAAAAGCACTGCAAGTGAGGCCAGAACCGGAGTTGTGTACAGATTTGCAATGTTAGAATTATTAGAGGCTGCAGGACCATATCTGACGTAGCAGGAGGGGTAATAGCAGGTAGAATCGCCCTCGATATAACGGTAAAATGCGTGAAACAAAATTACCATCATGCAAAAACGCGCTGGGGGCGGCAGTAAGATTTATAACGATTACAATTTTGAAAAACAAATTTTTTTAGAGTGAAAATATTTAATTGAGTTTTACAAATTATGTGTCCGTTTAACTTTAACTGAAAGGTGCAAAGCACTTTTTTCATTTAAAATACCTTATAATCAAAGCAACGCAAAATATGATCTTCAAAACTTATTTCAAGCGCTTAAAATATTTCATTAAGTACTCAACATAGCGACCGCCGTAGCCGAATGGGTTGGTACGTGACTACTATTCGGAATTCACAAAGAGATCGTTGGTTCGAATCTCGGTGAAATAGCAAAATTAAGAAAAACATTTTTCTAATAGCGGTCGCCCCTCGGCAGGCAATGGTAAAACCTCGAGTGTGTTTCTGCCATGAAAAGGCTCCTCATAAAAATATCTACCGTTCGGAGTCGGCCTGAAACTGTACAAGACAAAATCAAGACGCACACCACAAATAGGAGCAGGAGCTCGGCCAAACACGCAGAAAGGGTGTACGCGCTAATTATACATATATATATATTTATGTATATATAAGCCTAGGAGGATCTAATTCATTACAGGTAGCCCTAAGCTAGACACTAAATGAAAAATGATGACGAGCACAATAAGCTAAACGGATTTTGTGACTATATTTCCCCCCCCCTAACATATGCCGCCAAACTTTGTAAGATCGTGAATTTAGTTTTCGAAATATTGCAATGAAACCGGTTTTATTTCGCTTTCAGCACCATCAGTTTAAGAGAAAGTAAATATTTAGAATAATTAGTTTTTAAAACAAGCTGCTCTTGAGTTAGCTGCCTTCATTTGCTTCACCAAACTACACAAAACGTTTACTCACCTTTGCTGATACCATCGCGTATCATGAAGTCTTTAACACTTAGCTTGAAAAACGGTTCAACGTTTATCTCCACAAATAAATATTTGAAAACTGTTAAGGAACTGTCACACGTTTCGATGCATTACTCATACGCTTAAAAAAATATTTGACTTTATTTGTCATTTGTTGTACTTTCCCAGCGAGAAGGGGTAGGTCTTCTTTTTCGTTTTTCATTGTATTTTGATATGTTTAGGTGTATTTGTAGGCAGATATCATTGCAGGCATTACCACTTTCTTTGCTTTGAAGTTAAAGGGAAAAGACGTTTATTTATGCATTTCCACGGCTTATCGATGGAGAATATTTATTATTTCACACACATACAGACACTTAAACAAATAGCAGCGCCGTATTTAGTTAATGAACGTGCGTTAAGAATTTTTATAATATGATGGATATGCATGTGTGTATGTAGATTCTTATAAATATACTTGAAATATGTAAATATGAATGTTTGTGCGGATGCATGGGCTCTTGATAACATAATTCAATAATTTACTGTCAAACGAGTGTATCTACATAGATAAGTACATTTGTGCTGTATTGACGTAAATGGATAAATTTATATCTTACCTACCGCCGCACTGTTGCGTTGGCGCATTCCCATGGATATGCGAGTACAAAAGCACACATACATACGTCTGAGTTCACAATTATAGCACCGCGACATATTGCAAAGTTTCGACTGTGTATTTATTTTGAATAAATTTTTTTGTTTTTGTAAATATTTTTTTTCGTTTTTATAAAAAATATAGTTCATACTACAACGAAAACCATATAACTCAAAGTTTAAAGCTTTGTACAAAATAAAAACTTTTTAGTCAGAGTTAAAAAAATCAACAAGTTTTGATTAAACTTCGAACTTTTTAAAGAATTAAAAAACACTATAAAAGTGCTTCCAAATTTCAAACTTTTTAGTTAGAATTAAAAAAACAATCAACAAATTTTCATCAAATTTCAAACTTTTTAGTCGGAGTTCAAAATCAAAAATTAACAAATTTTCATCATATTTCAGAATTTAAAAAAAATCCAAATTTTTTATCAAGTTTCAAACTTTTAAGTCAGAATTAAAAAAACAAAATCAACAAATTTCATCAAATTTCAAACTGTTTTGTCTGAATTAGAAGAAAAACCCCAAACAATTTTTATGATATTTCAAACTTTTAAAGCAGAATTTAAAAAAATTCAACAAATTTTCATCAAATTTCAAACTTCTTAATCAGAATTAAAAAACCAAATCCAAAAAAAGTGCATAAAAATTTCAAACCTTTTACTCAGAACTCAAAAAAAAAAACCACAACTTTCATCAAATTTTAAATTTTTTAGTCGGAATTAAAAAAAAATCAACAAATTTTCATCAAATTTCAAACTTTTTAGTCGGAAATAAAAAAATCAACAAATTTTCATCAAATTTCAAACTCTGTAGTCAGAAATAAAAAAACAATTCAACAAATTTCAAACTTTTTAGTCAGAACTCAAAAAAAAAAATTACAAAGTTTCATCAGATTTCATTTCAGAATTATAAAAAAACAACAAATTTTCATAAAATTTCAACTTTTTAGTCAAAATTAAAAAATAAATTCAACAAATATTCATCAAATTTCAAACTTTTTAATCAGAATTCAAAAAAAATCCACAACTGTCAGCATATTTAAAACTTTTTAGTCAGAAATAGAAAAAAAATCAACAAATTTTCATAATTTTTGTAGACTGAATTAAGTCAGAATTAACAGGAATTTTCAGTCAAATTTCAAACTTTTGTAGTCAAAATTAATAAATAAATTCAACAAATTTTCATCAAATTTCAAACTTTTTAGTCAAATTTAAAAAATAATTCAACAAATTTTCGTTAAATTTCAACCTTTTTAGTCAGTATTAAAAACAAAATCAAGAAATTTTTATCAAATTTCAAACTTTTTAATCAGAATTAAAAAAAAAAAATCAACAAAGTTTCATCAAATTTTAAATAATTTAGACAGAATTAAAAAAAAAAAAAAAACATCAAAAATCAAGAACAGGTTGGAGCAAGAAGTGCTCGGAGTGCTGCTCCCCGTAATACCGAGATTAAGTCTTCGGTCAGATCTCATACACGCAGACTACTACCCTAAAACCTCGGCACTGGCAACCCTTGTATGGAGTTTAGTCGCCTTTTACGATAGGCATACCTTTCCCGGTCATACATCAAGCCACATTCGACAAATATGATGAGAAGCTCGGCCAAACACCTAACAGAAGTGTACGGCCAAATATTTATTAAATTTATATTACAAAGTATATAAGTTTGTTAAGGGGTTACATACGTCCAGAATTTTCAAAAACTCTATTTTGTTTTATTCTTTATAGTTTTAAGCGTATTTCTGTGGAAGTCGATTGTAAAAATTCCCCATAGGTACAAAGTTATGGTAAAAAATATAACTGCCCGACCGCCTTGAGCAAAATGCACTTGAAAGTTTAGACTCGTTCTTTTCGAAACTACTTTTTCCGGCACGGTCTGCATGATAACTCATACAGTTTTTAATATGTTTTGATGCGTTTTTTTATAAGTTTATTAATTACAATAGAGAATATTTTTTAAATAAATAAAAAATTAATTAGCGCACCACATTCCTATGGCCGCCCCTGTATGTTTGTTTGCTTATTTGTGGTCGCATGAGTGCGGCTGATTGTGTATGAGGAGCTGCATGTTTGAAGGTTTTTCCTGTTTGCAGCTGCGCACCTTTGTGGGTCTTTGCGTCTTGGGAAAAGGGTGTGTGTATGTGTAGTGTTGTTGTTTTTATTTGTATTTTTATTTTTGTGGGGCAAATGGCATTAGCATATATCAATGCTAGCGCAAATAAATCATTAATAAAATTTTTTCTCTTCTCCTCTTTTTCTGTGTATGTTACAGTTACGGCAGAGCAAGCAATAAGAGCACCACGACCACCATTACCAGCAACAACAACAACCATAACGAGAAGGTAAATAACGAAAGAAAAAGCAACTACAGTAGGAAAGTATACATTCAGTCTACTGCTTGCTTGCACACTGCACTCCGACGACGCTTACGCACACGGCAGTTTTGCTACGCCGGCCGCGCTTTGGAATGTTGTACGAGTACATATTTGCCCCGTATTTTGTTGCTGGCAGTGACAAGCCGACATGCAACTGACTCGACTGAAGTGACTTTGGTTGGCCAACAGCATACAGCATACTTGTGCAGTCGTTTTGTTTGTGTGTGTGTGTGTGGCATTGCTGCATGCAAACAAACGTGAAGTAGAAGTGAGCCGGAAGGCAGCACACAAGCAGAGAGTGTCGTTTTATCAGCGTGAATAAATTTCGAAAGAAATTTTTATCAACGTGCTACAAGTAACAACAAAAACAAATACAATAAAAATGAAAATAAAAATGAAGTTGAAAATAAAAGTGAAATAAAAAGTGTGCAGCAAGTAGCTGGAGCTGGAGATGAAGAACGAAACGAGGCAAACAAATCGAATCGATACGAGTAGGCAAATTTGTTGAATTTTTTTTTTTTCTGTGATTGTATGCATCTTTCTTTATATGCGCTTGAGTGTGTAACAGCCATAGAAAAGCCAAACTCACCTACACATGCATGCATACGTACATATTTGTTTATATGTATGGCCAAATGCAAACAGACAAATGTCTACAACTGTAAATACGCTTATGAGAGCAATGCAATTGAGCTGAGCGCGGCAAGAAGGAGTTGAGAAATATTGAGTCATAAAAAGTATCATAAAAATGGAAAAGAGGCAGCAGCAAATGTAGAGTGAAAATAAATGCAACCAGAAATAAGGGCTTGCGTAAACAAAATAGAAGAAGTAGAAATTGAAAGTAAACTGATACAAAAAGAAAAATAAGCAAAAATATAAATGAAGAAGTCAAAAGTGCATAAAGTAAGGTATGAAGTAGTCGCAATACGCTTGAGAAATTGAAAGTAAACTAAAACATAAAAATAGTAGAAATAAACAATAAAATAATAAAAAAAGTAAAAAGAAAAACGAAATGTGCTGAGTGATAAATTCCTCCCCCCTGCAAATACGTTAATAAACGACGATTTGTTTAACATTTGTAGCGCGGAGCAATATTTGCTACGCTCGCTCGCCATTATTGACAACTGTAACGAAGACGCGGCGCGGCGCGGCGGTACGCCTGTCACGATAGACAGTCACGCGGCGGCAGTGTCATATTGACGCAGACGGCACAGCGCAAGAAGACAGCGCTGTAGTGTTGTGCGACGAGACAGTCAGTCAGTTTGTCAGTAAGGCAGTCAATCAATGCAAGTGGGAGCCGTGCGCGGCAGACAATCAATCGGGCTTTTAGTGCAACACAAACGCTTGCGCAGTGCATCGCACAGGCAGGCAGGCAGTCAAGCAGTGAGTTTGTCACGTATTGAAGACATTCATATATGCACACACACATACATACATACATGTGTATATTTGCAACGCTCACAACCCGGTGCACAGACTGAACCTAATGCGAGCTGAGTGAATTTGTAAACATACAATAAATTTCTATATAAACTGTCTACTGACAACTGAAAAGTGAATGAAAGATACAAATCGCGCACATCAACATCAGCGCAGTGGTGAATTGACAGTTTTACGAGGGGTGCATGCGTCTGCAGAGGAGTGCACATTGCAACGGTTAAAAGTGTGTGGTATTGTATTGATGAGGCGCAGCTGTATTGTGGCAAGCAAAGTATGGGAAACGGCCTACAATAATTGTGAGTGTAAATAAATAAAGCCGCCGACGCACTTGAAGCGCCTAACAAGCCGAAGCTAACGAGTGAACGTACAAACCTAACAAAAAAAAAAAACACAAAAAACAAATCCACAAAAAAAAGCCAAAACTGCCACGCCCATACGCCCACCCGCAGACTTAACAATACAAGTATTGTTGAACGTTAGCCTCGGTCATACCACCCGCTGTTACAGCAGCGCACCACAGTGGCGCGCGCATGGTTCGGTGTTTGGAAACTTTGCTGCCAACACTACAACAACAAGCGTAAATAAATGTAATAAAAAAAGTGAAAATATGCAAGTTAGTTTGTAAACAAAAAAAAAAAAAAACACAAAAATTAAATTAATTTTAATTGTGCTCTCGCGTACTGAACGATGACATGCTATCAACATTTTACTCAACAGCACAACAACAACAGCAACCACAGCCGGAGCTATCTAACACAAACTACAGAAACTTTGAGCATAGAAAGCAATACGCGCAGTTCAGCAACCACAACAACAACAGTACAACAACAACATCAGCGTTCTTGTTGTTGTTTCACCACTTGAGCAACATAAATCCAATGGAAAATGATGTTCCACACTAGCAGCAGCAGCGGCAGCAGCTACAAAAGCAAAAACTATTGCAGAAGCAAACACAACGGTAACGTACTCAGCGGCGTCGACCAGAGTTTGCTGAGCGCAGTGGCCACCACCATTGCCGCGGCGCATGTATCGGCAACCTCCGTGTTGACGCCAAAGCAACGCAGCAGCAGTTATAAGAAGTATCGGCGCGCGAAACCGCTAGACGATAGCAGCTGCGCAAGAACACACAACTTGGGCAACAACACCAACAACTGCAACAACAGCGGGAGTGAAAGTTCTATTACCACATTTTTGCCCACAACCGCAAGCACAGCATTGGTAGCAGGACCGCCCAGTGTAAGTGCGCCCACTCCAGCACGCGGCGAAAGCGCGCAATTGCATAGTCAATGGCGCCGTGGCTCTGCGTCGCCTATCACTTGGTGGTCTGCTTTATCGTCGTCGTCGTCATCGTCGTCCACGCCAACATTACGATGGGCACTCGTCTCTGCGGCATTGGCCTCCCTTTTTAGAGCTTGTGGCGCACTCAGCTTGTCGCTATGCGTTCTATTGCTATTGCGACTAGCACCCGCTGTCAGCGGCCTTGCGGTGGGCGTGGATACCACAAATGCGAACATCACGGATTTGGGTAGTCCTGGTGGGTATTCGAGAGGGCATTATATTATTTAAAAGTATTTGTTATATGAAATTTTCAGCAAAATGATGCTTTCTTTAATTCAATATTTTTGCCAAAACTTCTGCTGCTGTTGCCTGCTTGTAAGAATGAATTGAATTTCTACAGCTTAGTAATTGTGTTAACGTCCATTGAAAAAAAAATTTTAACAGCATTTCTGAGTAATAGAAATAGACATTAGCGGCTTAGGTTTGCTTAAAATTTTTTAAGTGCTGGACGTTTTGAAAATTTTCCTCCATGACTACCGGCAAAGTTTGGAGCTGAATATTAAAAATGCAGTGTACTTTTATTAATTCAATAATTCGAACATTTTTCGCCTTTTTTTCAGTTTTCCCAATCTCACAGAAAAAAAAATCAATGTAAATTTTCTGGTCGCGGATATATAGAGAAAAAACACTAAAACCAATTTAACTACTAAAACTACTACAATCTTGCGCTACCAAAACTTAAATAAGCAATTTGTTTTCCTTTGAATAACTTTTTCACTAAATGAAAACAGAGTAGGTGAAGGGGTTTGCTCCGATAAACTCGGAGTTAGCAAATCATTGCCTGATCATTGCAGTGTGTTTCAGGCGGAAGTCACTGCCATAAAAGAGCTAGAATCTAAAACACACTCGTCAAAAACAGTCATAGAATGCTTTAAACTTCTAAATGCCGTATCAAAATACTACAAAGTTCATCTTATTTGGGTGTCAGGCCACAGGAATATAGCAGGGAAATGCAAGGCAGATGAACCGGTGCAACGCTCGACCTCCAAGTCGATGAGACGCGGAAACAGTCAGACACCTTTTATGTGAGTGTGAAAGCTTAGCTTCAAAGAGGCTCTGCACTCTTGATTTGGCATTTTTAATTGATGTAGGGGACATAGCTCATCTAAAACTAACGAAGCTTTGCTCGTTTATTAAAGCTACCGGATAGTTTGAAAGGGAACCCATAGGGTAAAAATAAGCTCCAGTGGTATCATAATTGACCTATGAAAGGTCTAAATGTGTCATTGCGACAGCCACCCCCCACCTACCTACCTACCTACTAAATAAAAAAATTCATATTGAGTGTTGGAAATCTTTATTTTTAACTTTTACGCGCTTGTCTGTTTGTGTACTGCAGTTGTCTAGCTCACCCCCAATAGGGTGATTAACTTTGCGCCACCTTGTATTTTTACCATCAAAAGGTCTGCTGAAACTTCAGGTACGAGAAATCTGAATCTGCAATTTTTGTTCACAAAATATGGCAGCTAGGGTGCGCTTTGATGCAAAAACCATAGGCCCTCCGTTGACAGCTTTTTTAAAACTTCGGTTGGGATCCGGGTCTGGCATGTTTTCATTCTGTTTGAAGATCCTTTTTAAAAGATTATTTATACCAAACGATAGAAAATTAAATTTTAAGAAGGTAAGGAAGCTTCAGTTGTTAGCTGTAATAGAATTACGGTAAATTCACGTCCAAAGTCGAAGTCTGGCAGATCCGCGTGCCCAAGGGAGGGTTAGGAAATTCTACATTTTTACAATTTTTTTCAGCTAAGTCATAAAATCAGTTAATAAGTATTCCTCCGCGGCTAGCAACTTCAAATACAGAAAGAAAAAAAACGTTTAAAACCGCATATCTGGGAGAAGTGAGAAATTAGTTTTCTACATACAATTTAGACTTTCAGAAAAATTCGGTTTCATCTATTCGCCTGAAAAAAGAGTAGAAATTGTTCTGCAGTATGACTAAACTTACCTACATATCTGAGAACTAACAACAAAAACACTTAAATCGACTTCCTACACTCTACCTGTGAGGTACCGCAGATCAGTGAGAGATAAAGTCTCAGGCAGTGATAATGGAGCGCTAGGCTCTTTAGGCACGAACAGGCAGGACCGCGATAAATATAGAGCGATTCCATGTCAAGTTATCCAAGTACATATTTTTAACATAATTCGTCAATTCTTCTAAAAAAAAAAAGTTTGAATATAATAAGAATTGTCGAGAAATCTGATATAGACTTTTTTGATGTAAAGTGTCGTCTCCATATTAATGTAATTTTTTTTAATTTGTTTTTAGAATAAAATGTGTTTAGGGAAAAATTATATATTTTTCATAAAAATATTTGGTATTTTTGTTTTGTCATTTTTGAAAAATACTCTCGCTCAAATTTCTTTTTTCAAAATTTGGTAAAACTTACATATTTTTCATATTTCAATTTATTGGTAATTTTGAAAATCACTCTTCCGCAGATTTTTTTCGTCAACAAAAAAACAATGAGTATAGCACCTCAAAATTTGGAAAAGTTTGGACTACTTACCTATTTTTTCTTATAATTTAAATTATTTTTTCATAAAAATAAAGTTCATTCTGTAATATTATAAAAACCATATTAATCCAAGTTTCACACTTTCTACAAGATTTATAAAAACTCGACAAATTTTCATCAAAATTTTAAAGCAGAATTTTTTGGAAAAAAAGCCGCAGCTTTATATCTTATTAAATTTTAGTGTAATAACAAGCAAAGTTGAAGTCACTTAAAATTTTCGTTGATTTTTCATAATTCTTTGACGATGTTGCGTATTTTCTCCATATAAAAAAAATTCGCGGATTGTTATATAGGGAAATCACGCAACATCGTAAAGAAAAAAATTTAAAAAAAATCAACGAAATTTAGTAGTAACTTCAAACTTGCATTTTATTACCTATTTTACCTAAAATGCATTAAATATTAAAATATAAAAGTTTTATGGTTGGTCTAAGTGTCTCTATGTGCGATGCGGCTGCCAAACCTATTTCACATTAAAAAATTCTGTAACAAATTTGTTTGCCCAAAAATTCTTTTTAAAAAGCATAAATTAACCTAAAAAACTAAAATAAATTCTTTTTTAATTCTCAGATATTTCACCTTAAAAACTTCTATGCCAAAATTTTTCGCCAAAAAACTCATTTTTTAAAAAATAAATTAACCTAAAAAACTATACATTTTTTTTTAAATCTTAAAATAAACCCAATATATTATATATATATTATAGAAATAGTTCTATCCCAGATTTTTCCGCTAAAAAAATACTTTTTAAAAAGGATAAATTAATCTAAAAAGTTATTATTTTTTTCTTAAAATGAAGGCAGGATATTTCACCTTAAAAAATCATATTCCAAATTTTTTCGCCAAGAAAAAGCTTTTTAAAAAGGATAATACCTAAAAAATTATATATATATTTTTTTAATTTACTTTAAAAACTTCTATTCCAAATTTTTTCCCAAAAAAAATCTTTTTAAAAAGCATAAATTAACCTAAAAAATTATAATTTTTTTTTTAATTTTACTTTAAAAACTTCTATTCCAAATTTTTTCATGTTTTTTTTTTGTTTGTTAATCGTAAAATGAACCGAAATTTTTCATCATTAAATAACTCTCAATTTTATTAAGAATTTTCAGCCTACACTCAAGCTAAATTTTAGAAGAATCAACGGCAATGTCCAAAATACTTGTATCACTTGAGGTAAAATCGCTCCCTGGCATTACAGAATATGCAACACAAAGCGAGTGCGATGCTAATAGCGTTCCATAAACCTTTGTAGTTATTC
This sequence comes from Anastrepha fraterculus, assembly GCA_037575425.1. Lineage (NCBI taxonomy): Eukaryota > Metazoa > Arthropoda > Insecta > Diptera > Tephritidae > Anastrepha > Anastrepha fraterculus. The sequence continues at coordinate 38,266 of JAYXIM010056199.1, read as the reverse complement.
CATATAAATATAAATCCATCAACATTGCTGAAGCTACTAACGAAGTACTACTGAAGTTGCTAATGATTTGCAAATTGACCATGCGATTAATTTAGATCTCTTAAATTGCTAAAGAGGAAGCAATTTACAGGGTCACATCACTTTGCTCGTGTAGGTGCGGACATAAGCCAATATTTTGTTTAGTTTTCGGGCTTTTTTCATACAGATACAAGCAATATGAACATTTGCTAAAATGCATTTAATTCCACTACTGCATTTGAAATTGTTTATCGTAGTTTAGATATAGCAAATATTGACACTCATACTCTTCAGCTTTTTCTTACTTCCTTCTAGAAAAAACTTCTCCCCATCCAGCTTTTTCTTTAATTTACTGCAATTGTTGCCCGAGCACTGCGTATTCCCTCCGATTAAACATTTTAGTTCAGTGTACCACAATTTCCTGTTCAGCTCTCATTCATTTGCCCAGTCAGCTGCCAAGAATGTAGGCTAGCTACTTACTTACTATGCAGCGCACCACACCGCATCACTCCACTCCAGCCACCTACAACCTTCGTTAAAGTTCAGTAGGCAATTCGTTCATGCGCTGCTGGCAATCGTTGGTTGTCGCCCTGTTTGTTTGTCATGTCCTTTACGTACTTCGTATATAAAAATAGTTGTTGCGACGCTGACACTTGGCATTTTCATTTTCATTTCCATTTGATTTTTGTTCTTTTCCATTTCTTTTAGTTTCTTCATTTCGCATTGATTTTTTTTTTTTTTGATACTTTTGTTATTTTACACCTGTTTGGTTTTTTTTCTTTTGCTGTTTTTTTTTTGTTTTTACAACGCCTGTCACACTCTCGTATTTTATTCCATTTCCTTTCTAACATCAAGCACCCACAAGCAACTTCTCTCAACGATACCTCAAAGCTATTGCACTACACCAACAACCTGGTCTCACTCAGCCATATAGTGCCTCTAAGCATCAATTAACCCAATTTTCAAATCCATTTGCACCGCTACGCCACAAAATTGCAGTTGGCCAGAGCGGTGAGGAGCTGCTTGCTGGCTGGCTGGTTGGCTTGCTTGCTTACTTTGCCAGCTTGCTAAAATGAACTGTGATCCCCTGCCACCTCGACCACCTGCTTAGTCCTTTGCTCTGTGTAGTTTGTTCAACAACGAATGTGCTGCCACTTTAGTATTTCATTTTATTTCGCCTCACTCCCTTTTTACCCCATCGTCAGCGTCGTCGTCATAACCATTTATAGTGACTGTATGTATGTATGTGTGTATGCATGTATGTATGTGCGTATGTATGTATGTAAGTGCTTTGTATCTATGTAGTGTTCGAGTACCAGAATCCTCAATCCCCAATGGCATTGTAGGCTCAAACGCGCCAACACCACCCATCCACTCAATTCCAGCTACGTATGTATGTATGTATATAGGCAGGTAAGTGTGTGTGTGTGTGTGTATTGACTTAATATCGCTGCAAGTTGGTGTCGTCCAACGACACGTTTATCAATGGTGGTAACAGCGCCAGTAGTAGCAGTAGCAGCAGCAGCAGCAGGAGCTTTGGCAATTGTTGGCCATTTTCAGCCAATTCTCTGTATATCTGTATTTTAGTACTTTTTCTTCGTCATAGTTATACTTCTACTATTACTAGTTTTGCTCTGTTTTTTGTTTTTTTTTTTGGTGTGTGTTGTATGTGTTTTATTGTAATTTTGTGAATGTGTTGGTTCTCAACCAATTTCTGCTCCCGGCGGAGTATTTAAGTCTATTTGCAGAGTTGTTGTTGTCATCGTCGTCATCATCGCCGTAGTTGATTTGGTTTGGTTGGAATTGGATCGGTTTAGATTGGATTGTATTGGATTTGCAGCGTTATGAGAATAAAATCAACACTTAAGTCGGTCGAATTTGGAACGACCTACAAATAGCTGATCGACTAATCGCCTTTATTTTTTTCTTAATTAAAATCTAATTCGATTTTCAGCGCAGCATTTTAACCCGTTTCCATTTCAGCCAGCGTTAATGAATAACTTTTTTCTCTTTGCAGCCAATTACAATATGAATTCTATATTTATTTGCAGGATTTTCACATCTGTGGGAGAGGCAAAAGTTACTATTCTATATTTTTCTATTTTCAGGTTACAAACAAATAAATTTTTAATTTCTTTGCAGAATTTTCACATCTCACGGAGAGAAATTTCTTTGGCTACATACATACATATTTACACATTAAAAAATATAAATCAATCAGTTTTGGATTTTCAGGTTAAATTTCTAATTTCTTTGCAGAATGCAAGCGAAGGATTCAGTACTGTCTTTTTTTGTTGAAAAATTTTTAAGCAAAATAATGAGTATATTAAAATTGACTTTTTCAGATCAAAAACTTATCAAATATATCACAAAGATTAAAAAAAATATTTAATTTCGTTTCGGATTCACACATAGCAAAAGGCCGGAAATAATTTTAAACAAAAATTAAATGCTGCTACAATGAAAACAAACTATATGCCCATACTTATGCAAGGTGGCGCAAAATTAATCATCCAATAAAGTTTTTGTATAACTTTTTTTCAACATAAAACAAATGATTTTGAGTGCTGAAAGTGTCTATTTTGACTTTTACGCGCTCCATTGCTTGTCTGTTTGTGCAAAACGTATAAATTTTCCGATGGTGTGATTAATTTTGCACCACCCAATTTTTGTGGCATCTGGCACATGTCGAGCTGCGTAAGAGTGAAGATGAGTCTGGATATGAGAAGTGCAAATTTTGAGTTTGATCCCGAGAGCCGTAAACAAAGTCAATAGTGAATAACAAAAAGGAAAATGCAGCTGAAGGCATTCTGATGGTATATTTTTCGATATTTAGGTCATCATCCACCGTGAATACGTGCAAAACAGTGAAGGTCAACAAAGAAAATACCTATGCATAGATAGAAGGTAAATAAATAATAAATATATTAAATCTTCCAAGAGGATGACCTTGTATGTACATATAAACAGAAGCTTGTGGTCACGCAAACCTTACCAACTCATTTTTATGGGGAAGCAGTGCACCCTAATTACTGCACCCCAATCTACAAAATAGAAAATAAAGCTCCATAAATGAACATTTTTGAGCAAAACATGATTAATTTTTAACAATGATGATCATTTTTCTGCATTCAATGGATTCAAATTTTTACAACATCTGAGAAACTTTTCTGTTTGTTTTCGATATAAAAAATTGATGAATATTTTAGTAAATGCTCTAATATGCCGTTGACGGGAAGAACTGCTTGTACCCGGGCAGGCATTGAAGCAACGAGGTTTTTAAGAAATTCGTTCCAAATCTCCTGTTTGTATACTTTGTTAAACACTTTGATCAGTTCTGCCTTAGAGTTTGGTCTGTGTTGAGTCACTTTCTTTTTCATAGTGTGCCATATGTAGATGCTCAACCGCCCACGCCATGTGCGATATTCTGAAATCAAAAAACACTTTTCTTAATCATAAACATGGGTATATATATAATTGATTAAATATCGTATAAAAACTTACCGATTTAGCACGATGACATGGTGCGGAGTAGTCCCGAAAGATGGCCTTAGATTAAATTTATTACTGTTAGTCCGGGAGCCAGGGGTTATTTTGACCTCATCATTTCATGACGACTGAATTTAATACTGAAGGCAGACGAATACGAGTGGATGACGAAACCAACCGTCAGCTGGTCCAGTAGCGGTGGGTACGTGCGTGGGATGCTGCGAAACGTGTCGAAAAAAAATTTTAACAACTCATTTAATACCGGCTGAAATTTTTTTTGTGTATTGTTGACATTTAGTAGTATAAAAATATAGTCAGCTGCTCCGTAGAGGAGGGAAAAAACGTCAGCTGAACAGGCGAACTTGTAAAGCGGGTGCGCCAGCTGACGTTCACTTTCGTTATTCATGAAAGCTAAATGACAAGTATAGTCAAGAATTTAACGGTATGAAAACGCAGTCCAAAATCGACCCCTGGTTCCCGGACTATGCTGGCTACATCCAACTTCGCTGTTCTTTTTTGTTTAAGTAAAAATAATCAACTTTTCATCACGAGTTAATTGCTTATATTAAGCGCACATTTTTTAAGTCGTTGGAAAATAAATGCACTTGGGCAGATGAAAATAAAAGCTCATATCGACTCAATTGTAGCTAGAAATGCATATTTATATAAAGAAACTTGCTGGTAAGGTTTGCGTGGCCACAAATGTATGTATATTATGATGACCCACAAATTTGTTTTTTTGTACGCTGCCTCCTAATTTATTCTATGGCCAAAAAATATGAAAATATATTAATACCCCATCTTTTATGTCGGTATGGAAACATTGAATAGCTTTGAAACAAAAAAAACAACTGAATTGTGTCAGTGAGGTATTTTTATTTGGTTTGGTTATTTACAATTTATTAAAACTATTTTTTGAATACAATATCAATCAAGTGGCCACCTTTATTAGCAACCACAAGCTGCGATCGATCTTTTTTCTGCATTTCTCATCTCCCTTAAGCTGGTCAATAGTCTGCGGCTTGTTGGCGTAAACCTTACTTTTCAGATAACCCCACAAAAAGAAGTCCGGGGGGCTAAGTCAGGTGATCTGGGGGCGCCAGTCGATGTCGCCTCTTTTTGACACTAGACGTCCCGGGAATTTTCGTTGCTGAAATTCAATTGTTGCATTCGCAGTGTGGTGTGGCGCACCGTCTTGTTGAAACCAGTAACCGTCTCAGCCTTTCTCACGCATTTTGTTTCTTCACGCTGCCAGAGAGGTTACAATGTGCCTGTCAGTTATTAAAATTTGCTTCCAAAAATTGGGTTCAGTGTCAACCATTCCAGCGACTGTTTGGCCGACGTGAATGGTCTGTCGGCAATATTCTTTGTGTCAATTGCACTTTATACGGAAACATATTTAAGGGGTTATATACCCTGCGGCCGCCGTAGCCGAATGGGTTGGTGCGTGATTACCATTCGGAATTCGCAGAGAGATCGTTGGTTCGAATCTCGGTGAAAGCAAAATTAATAAAATCATTTTTCTAATAGCGGTCGCCCCTCGGCAGGCAATGGCAAACCTCCGAGTGTATTTCTGCCATGAAAAAGCTCCTCATAAAAATATCTGCCGTTCGGAGTCGGCTTGAAACTGTAGGTCCCTCCATTTGTGGAACAACATCAACACGCACACCACAAATAGGAGGAGGAGCTCGGCCAAGCACCTAACAGAAGTGTACGCGCCAATTATTTATTTTTATACCTTGTGAGCCCGAAAAATGGACGATTGTCATAATTTTTTTTAAATATGTTTTAGAACTTTTATTCAAATGAAGCATATATATACTGAAGGGTAACTCTAGAAGAATGCATTTTGGTGTTTTTATTTAAAAAAATGTTATTATTTATTGTTGATATCGCCCCTTCCCCCGAAACGCCGTTTTTTAGAAGAGGCTTGCGGTGAACAGGGTAGCGCATGAGCAGCTCAAGTGAAATCAAAAAAATTAAATGGTTATTGTAGAAAAATGTTTTTTAGTGAATTTGAACGGTTTATTTACCCAAAAAAATTTTTCCATATCGATATGAAAGCCGCTTTGCACCAAAAAAACGATTTTTGAGGGGTTGAAAAATTAAAAAAAAAATATTATTCCAGCGAACTATGCAAATATGTATATATTATATTATATATAAAGTGAACCGTTCAGATTCAAGAGGCTGTAACTTCGAATAATTAAAAAAAAGTTTATGCAAATCGGTCAAATAGTTTTTGAGAAATAATGATCACCGCGACGGTAATTTTCAAAAAAAAACACGACTTCGAGATAATCGCGTCTAAAGTTTTGCGTGCACTTCATTTATGGATAAGGTCGCGCGCTTCCACGGTCTGTAACTTTCGTTCTAGTGCTCTGATCTTTACGATTTTTTGAAATCATATTTTTAAGACAATGTACTTTTAGAATATGCCATAAAAAGTTTTCAATTTTTTAGTCCAGCACAAAGTATATAACCCCTTAAATCATCCTTTAAAATGCACCGCATTGTAGTTTCACTCACGTCAAAATGCTGAGCGCGACGACGATACGACACTGTTGGCTCCTGAGCAGCGCTCTCCCTCACGACTGCAACAAGTTCATTGGAACGTCTTGGTCGTTGATGAACGGCATGTTGACGATCTCCTACTGTTCCGTGCTCAAAAAAATTATCGATACCAAACGACGAATAGTATTGTCAAATGGTGCCTGTTTGCGGTGATACTTTTTGCGATATGCGCGTTGAGTTAGAACAATAGAGCGACTATTTTCGATGTATAGCGTCACTATTTCGGCGCGCTGTTTTGGTGTAAAGCGATCGATGGTTGAAATTGTACTGAATTGACGTATCGAAAACATGTATGTTGAAGTCGATCGGTTGGTAAATGACAAAGTTATTCAGCGTTTACATACTGACATAAAGAATGGCGCATCCTGTATTTTACTTGTTTTTTTTTTAATATTTACGTGTGTCGCCAGCGCTATAGAAATTTCCATTGAATTTACAAACTTGTCATAAAATGTTTACAGATTCATATTAACATGTTTAATATCCTCTTTTATTGCTCTTCCAAAAACTGATACCCAACCTATACTTTATTAAAAAAAAAATTCAAGTAAAAAAATTCTACGTTTCTATAATAACTGTGAAAACCCACCGAAATTAAAAAAATAATGTTGTAAATTAAAGTTGAAAAATATTAAAAATAAAAAATGTTAAAACTAAAAATTAAAATAAACAAAAATATTAGAGTCGTGTTTTTTTTAATTTTTGGTTTTTTTTTTTACATTTCTAAACACGAATCAGAGAAGGAAATTGAATTATATCGGTGCATAAAGATTTAATAAACAACTTTTGCAAAAGTGCACTTTTTCCTATGCAAATTATATGGTGCTTTTCAAGGCGTTGGCGTACGTGTAAATATTAAACAAACAAATAAAAAAAGGGTGTCTGCATATGTGACCATGGCACGAATTTAGAGGGTAGCATCCAGAAAAAAATCTTATTTTGGTCATTTAATGTGTGTGTGTAAAATACACATATACATATACAGTAGGTTCTGTTTTTATGCGGTACATACGTTCAGCAAGAAACAGCATAAAAAAACAGCATAAAAAACGCATAAAAACAGAATCTACTGTATATATCAATACCACACAAACATGCCTATATACATTTTTCCAAACTTATCCTTTAGGAAGGCTTTAGAGATGCAAACCAATGTAGCTGAAACAACGCGGGTCCAAATCGCTAATCAGTTACAAACAGCGACACCTTAAGAACTTGAATTTCCAATATAGATAACTACAATGCAGTCAAAAATGTTCCGGAGGAGGCGCAGCCTAAATTACATGGTATAAACACCAGGTAAAGTAAGCAGTTTTGAGTGTTTACGGTTAAATGTCAACTGACAGGAGATAAAAGTTAAAAAATGTAACAAAAAGAAGTTTTGCTATTTTCATTAATATTTATTAAATCAGACGAACGCTTGAAGAGAAGAAGTCGAATGTTGAAAAGAAGCCCTTTTTCAGAAGCCTAGAATACAAGATGACAAGATGAAAATAAACAAGACTGAGCTAAAATAGAAACGACAGGAGCTTTGTTTTGATAACTTCGAGTTTATTTATTCAAAATAGTCCTCTCACTGTTTTGCGCGATCTAAAAGCTTTTCGAAAGAGTGTTTTAGGGAATTGATCGAAATGCCCTTCAGGATGTCGGTACAAGCCTTTTGAATGGCCAAAACGTCTTCCTTTCATGGCCAAATGCAATTTTCCGAATAAGTAGAAGTCACAAGGAGCCATATCAGGTGAATACGGTGAGTGATTGATGGTTAAAATGCGATTTCTAGTCAATAAATCAGTCACAAGAGTGGATCGATGAGATGGTGTATTATCATGCAATAAGCGACAGCTTCCTCCTTCGCGGTATTCAGGGCGAATCCGACGAATGCGATGGAACAAACTCTTCAAAACAACAACACAGAAAATTGCATTGACGGCTTGGCCCGCTAGCACGAATTCTTTGTGGAGAACTCCCTTGGAATCGTAAAATCAAATGAGCATCGACTTGATTTTTGACTTTTCCAAACGCGATTTTTTGGGGGGTGGTTCATCTGGAGCCTTCCATTCGACACTTTGACGCTTCGTTTCAGGTTCATGTCGAAGAACACCACGTTTCACCACCAGCTACAATGTGGCAAAGGAAGTTCTCGTCATTTCTCGCCTCTTTAATGAGGTCTTTCGAATGTTGAGTTCTGAAAAATTTTTGGTCCTGAGTTGACTTGTGCGGAGTTAAATGTGCATAGACCTTTCGTAACCCAAATGAAAAAGTGAAATGAAATTAGAATGCGATAAATCGATGTTTTGAAGATATTCAACTCCGATTTCATGAATTTCAACTATGATTTCGGTTCATTTTTGTTAAATTTACGAAAAATTTCTATGGAGTTTTCGGTGTTTACTAATTTTGGGCGGCCCGTATGTTCACTGCCATTTATGTTCTCACAACGATCTCTGAACTCTGGCACGGGATAGACAATTATCGCCATAAACTTTTTTCATCAATTCAAATGTTTCGGTAAACGTTTTATCGATTTTAAAACAAAATTTGATATAATCTCTTTGTTCGAAACTTATTTTAGTACCGATGACACAAACATACGAACACTTTAGACGCAATAACTTCGCTTTCACTGAATCGGATGTCACCAAGCTTTCACTGGAAGTCAGCTAGGGATGTAACTTCCAACGCATTGACTCAGTAAAAAGATGGTGCCTTCAAAAATAAATTTATGACGCCAGTCTTGTTTATTTTGGACTTCACCTTGTATGTACGCGAAAATAAAAACTATTTTTTTTTAATACTTATAGCGACAAAAGTTTTCACTATTTATTTATCGAAATAAACCTTAAGTATTGTAACACTTTCTTATTTTTATTGTAACACTTTCATAAGAAAGTAGTTATGGCATATTTCCGATTGCGAACCAATGTCGCTCTGATAGTTTTTAGTGAATAAAACTAGAGCCGTAGAGCTCTTCATCAAAAAGTTGTTTCTGAAGAAAAGCTTTAAGCACCTTTCTGGTCTAGAATTTCGATAAAATCGATTTTTTATATGTTATAATAGTTTATACTTTCAAAAATATGTATACAGGGTGAACGATATGAAGTGTTACCAACCTCACACTGCTTGTATCTGTAAAACAGCTCATGACATCAACATCAAACTCGTTCTAATGACAGTTCAATATATTGTTTATAAGCCATCAAAAGCATTTGCGTCCCAGTTTTGTTGAATTTTTTTTTCTGTGATGGAATACAAACGTAATAGTGTGATTGCGTTATATTTGGCTGGAAAATTGCATTGCAAAACGCTATGGAGGTGGACCAAAAAAAACCGCAACAACGCCAGAAATGGTTCGGAAAGTGGAGGCTCGACTTGAACGAAATCCACGTCCAAGTGGAAGAAAAATGGCCAAAGAACTGAAAATATCGCAAGACAGCATTCGACGCATATTGAAAAATGAGCTCAAGGTTAAGGCTCACAAGTTCCAAAAAGCACACGATCTTTCACCCCAGCAAAAAAAGTTCGGTGCGAAAGAGCAAAGAAGTTGTTGCGCTTGCACGAGCGTGGTGAATTTCCTACCGTTGTGTTTTCTGATGAAACAAATTTCCCAATTGAGCAGTTCATAAACACTCAAAACGATCGTGTTTACTTGACCGAACGCTCATACGAGAATTTGAGCCTACGTATGGTCACTTGAAGCAATTTCCCATCGCTGGTAATGGTTTGGGCAGCACCGACCGTTGATGGACGCTCTCCAATCGTTTTTATCGAGCCTGGTGTCAAAGTGAATGCGGCTTATTATCGGGAAAATGTTTTAGAAGCTGCTTTAGAGCCGTGGACATGCAAACATTTCGGTCGTAGACCATGGACGTTCCAAGAGGACTCGGCACCGTCTCATAAATCGCGAGTGAACCAAGAATGGTTAAAAATCATGTTCCACACTTCATTTCGTCCACACAGTGGACGCAAATCCAATGGACTATTCCATTTGTTTGATCATACGAGAATGGGCCAAAACACCTCAAGATCACATTCGTGCAGCATGCAACTCATTTTTTGACCGTTTGAAGGCTATAGTCAAGGCAAAAGGTGTTCATATCGAGCTAAAGTGAATATCTGTTAAAATTATCATTTTTGAACAATTTTGTCTTTGAAGACAATAAAAAATAATTTCACACAAAAAAGTTATGGTGTTTTGAATAGGTAACACTTCATATCGTTCACCCTGTACTTGCAAATATTTATATTGAAATTCGTTGTAGTTTAGAGAACCCTGCAAACCCACCCCTCTGCAAAAGTTCCTCGCCGAAATAAATATATTTCTCAAAGACAGTAAGAAGAAGTTCCTTCACATATTACACAGTAGGTTCAAGATTTTATATTAACTGTATATAAGGCTACCTACAATGACGCACTGAATTTTATATAACTTTGTTCACTAGAAGTGGCCGTCACGAGGTCCTTTTCAGAAGTATAAAGAAACAAAAAAAAGAACTAAACTAATAAAAAAACATACATTTCAAAAATTTCCTGTTAAAATACTATTCAACAAAGTTATAAAACTTCTAAATGAAACTATCAAACATCTATCTATCTTTTTGTAACAAAAGTGACCGCTCATCAGATATTTTTTAACCGGTGCTCGAGAAGTCAGCAGAAAACTTCTATAACAGCAGCATCGAAGCGGCGCCGCATACCAACTGCAAAGAGATGAAGGAACAACCAAACCGAGCAGTTACTGTCTTCAGCAAATTCAGAATTCAAAATGAATTCTGAAGAGAAAATTTACACCTGAGAGATCCACATAGATAGCAAACTTTACATCGAAAAAAGCAGTACAAGGCTACCGAAATCCCTAGAGTCCCCAGAATATGTTCTGATCTATATGCATTTATGCCGAATTTCGAGTACGAGAACAACTTTAACAAACAACGCTTGAAATGAACGACTTAACGACTTATTTTATGGATTGCCTTTGGGGATGAAGCAGCTAAGTGTCAAAAGTCTCCTGAGTATATTCGGACATATACACACATACATATGTATGTCCAGCACATTAACATGAAATTGCAGTTCAGTAGCTTGGAAAAATTTCCATGTTACCACAATCTTGGAATCACATCCATATTTATATTAACAACTGGAAAGAAAACGGTAAAAACGTATGCTTAAAGTAGTGTTAGGAAAATTGAATAAAAAAAATTAGACTATATATAACATTTACCACAATTTTGAGCTTAAATCTAGGGAAATATTTAGTGAGTTCAACGCAAAGAACTTATATTTAATTTATATTTATTTATGTGTATGTATGTATGTGTGTTCAAAATAATATCAGGGTGATATTATATATTACAAGGTTCTGACTATTTATTAGTTTTTATTAACTTAATTATTTTTTAGTTTTTTATTAAATTAATTATTTTTTAATTTTTTATTACAATAATTTAATTATTTTTAAATTTTTGATTAAATTAATCATTTTTTAAAATTTTATTAAATTAATTATTTTTTAATTTTTTATTAAATTAATTATATTGATTTTTTTATTAAATTAATTATTTTTTAATTTTTTTATTAAATTAATTATTTTTTAATTTTTTTTTATATTTTTATAAAAAATATATCCAGTCCATACTACAAAAAAAAGAGTATAATTTAAAGTTTCAAACTTTATATAAATTTTATAAAAATTCAACAAATTTTCATAAAAATTTCGTCACTCCCCAAATAGCACTGAAGCGTCTTTTTGATACCATTATGAGACCTCCACCAACAAGCAGATATCTACAGCCAGCCAACTGTTGATATAATGGAGAATATTGATGGGATTTAGGTTGGCGCACTGTCCCAGACTGTCGAAGAGAGGTGCACCCAGGTGCACCTTCATCGTCTAGCTGTCAAAATCAGAATTTTCATAAAAATTCTGGGTATGTAGTTTTGCAGTCCACTCAATTTTGGCATAATATTGCGTAAATGTAAAGCAGCTCGAAATTCGAAATTTATTTTTGCTAATCTTTTTGTCCACATTGCTATGCAATTTCTTCCATATAACGAATGCTCGACGCCGTAACAACTTAAGGGAGAATAATTATCAAAAACGAAGGAAAAGTTTGAGGGACTTTAAACTTGCCCTTTTTTATACTAAAATTTAATGAGCTATAAAACTGCGTACCCAATTTTTTATGTTTTGTAAATTCTGATTAAAAAGTTTGGGTTCTTAATGAAAATTTGTCGAATTTCAATAAATCAAAGTTGGAAACTTGGATTATTGTTGGAATGAATTATATTTTTATAAAAAATAAAAATGATTTAAGCCAAAAAATAATAAGTACTCTCTTTTAAGCGGACACCTAATGGGTCCGTGATGAGAAAAGTGTACAAAAAATTTAATAATATATTGTAGGAGGGTTGTCGACTCAAGAGGAAAAATGTGAAAAATTCTTAAGCATTTGTGGTATGTACTGAAAAAAGTGTCTGCTTAAGGGGGGAAGTGTACGTTAGGAGCGAGTTTACTGTACATACAAGGAGACGCAAAATTGATTATCTCATTTTGTTTTTGAATTACTTTTTTACTGAATAAAAAAGATAATTATTGCTAAATAAAAAAATATTAACTAAATAAAAAAAACATGATTTTGAGTAATGGAAATCTTTATTTTGACTTCTACGCGCTCCGCTGCTTGTCTGTTTGTATACGGAAGCTGTGTAGTTCACATAAAATTATAAATGTTCCCGTGCTTCCTATGAGGAACAAAGGGACTCAACAAATAAGTTAAAGATAAATTCTATTTGTCTCTATGAACGGCCTATTTGTAGCGCTTCTGCTTCAGCTGGCCACCTTCATAAATCTTCTGATAGGGTGATTAATTTTGCGCCACCTTGTAGTCAAACCTTGTCAATATGTGGTTCCTTTATAATACAATACTTTCGGGGGGGTGTACATATCTATGTTTTGTACCATTATTTAAATGCCGGGATAAAAATCCACAAATTGAAGGGGTATGCCACTTTATATATATTTATTTTTTTTATTTTTAACATTAAACTGTACTCGTGTTTCGTTATTACGGAAGCTTCTAATTATATTTTTGAATCTTTTTTTTTGTTTTTTTTTTGGTTGGTGAAATAGGGTTCAAAATGCTTGCACACTTACAGCGACCGTCGTCTACGGCGTCGTGTGGTGTGGCCACTAAACCGATCCCTCTTCGCCTTCTGGGGAGACTGTTGACTGTTGCTTCGCGCCTCGGTGAAAAACTTTAGCTTGGTTAACGAATTTTAAAAAATATACGAAACAAGTCTGTCGTATGGGAACTTGCTGTCTGTATTTAAGACCCTTTTTTTCTCACACTTTGGAATTTGATGTAACCCAACCCAATTTACGTTATTTTAGATAACAATTTGGATTTTTCAAAATGAAAATTAATTCACACATATTTAATAAATGAAAAATTTTAATACCCACTTTAACCTGTCACAATATTAAATTTCAATTACCGTTAAATTAAATATTTTAAAAATGTTTGCGGCCAAAAAAAGCGAAAACCGACAAAAAACACATTCATAATAATTCACTTCTCAGTTGAGTTTTATTTAACATACATACATACATACATACTTACATACATGCAAACAGATTTGGCATAAGTATTTACCTGGCCCGCATGCCACTATCGCACATCAGCGACATTTAATAATTTTACTGGCTAATTATGCATATTTAATTAAATGAATCTATTTTGTGGTTTTTAATTTTCAATTCTGCGTTATTATTTAATTAAATTATATTTTAATGCAGCTATGATGTCGCACATACGAATATTCGTAGGTATGAGCACAGATTTCCAGTTATCTGTGCAAACGCCGCATGCAACTGGCGAAATAATTACATTTAATCAACTAAAATGTGATGTTATTATCATAAAATGAAATGGAAAAAAATGCTAAAAAAATTAACTCTAAGCTAAATTAAAAAAATTCATAATTTCTTATTTATTCAATTTTGTGGTATTTACGTTCCATTTGTAAAAAGTAAGCGAGCGTTCGAAATAGGGGTTTAAACAAGGTGGCGCAAAATTAATCGCCCTAGTATACTTTGACAAAAACATATACAAAATTTATTACAAGGTGGCGCAAAATTAATCACCCGACTATACTTTAACAAAAACATACAAAATTTATTACAATGTGGGGCAAAATTAATCACCCGACCATACTGTAACAAAAACATATACAAAATTTATTACAAGGTGGCGCAAAATTAATCGTCCTACTATACTTGAATAAAAACATATAAAATTTATTACAAGGTGGCGCAAAATTAATCACCCTACTATACTTGAATAAAAACATTTAAAATTTATTACAAGGTGGCGCAAAATTAATCATCGTACCATACTTTAATAAAAATTAATAAAAACACAAAATGTATTACAAGTTGGTGCAAAATTAATCACCCTGTCATTACTCATATTTGACCCTTGTGCACCAAACAAGCAATGCAGCCAGCGCGTAGAGGTTTAAATAAATATTTTCACAAATCCAAAACAAATTCAAGGTGGCGCCGAATGAATCACCCTATCGGAGGATTTATCATTTTTTGATTTTTGCAAACGGCGTCGTAAGTCAATCATATTTGACACATATGAACTAGATGTGGCGGCCGCCGTCGCCGAATGGGTTGACGCTTGACTACTACTCGGAATTCACAGAGAGAACGTAGGTTCGAATCTCGGTGAAACACCAAAATTAAGAAAAACATTTTTCGAATAGTGGTCGCCCCTCAGCAGGCAATGGCAAACCTCCGAGTGTATTTCTGCCATGAAAAAGCTCCTCATAAAATATCTGTAGGTCCCTCCATTTGTGGAACAACATAAAGACGCACGCCACAAATAGGAGGAGGAGCTCGGCCAAACACCCAAAAAGGGTGTAAGCGCCCATTACGTATGTGCATGTGAACTAGACAGCTGCAGCATACAAACAGACAAGCAATGGAGTGGAGTGCGTAAAGGTCAAAATAAAAATGTCCATCACTTAAAATCTGTTTTTTTTTTGTTTTTAGTAAAAATTTATTTAAAGACGAAATTGGTGATCGAATTCCCGGGCAAAATGAAAGGTCGAAAAAAAATTTTCATCACTGAAAATCATTTTTTTTCTATTTACCAAAAAAGTTATTCAAAAAGAAAATTGGTCATTAACTTTGCGCCACCTTGTACAATACTTATAAAGAAAATTGCTATGGTAATAGCATATCCATATGAAATGGTAATAGAATTTAAGAAAATGTTGAAAAAAATTTATATTTTTATTTATTTATTGAAATAAACTACGAATATTTCAATATTTTTACTTACTTTTGTTAATTACCTTTTTTATTAATAAATATACCAGGTTAAGTTAAAATGTATGCAAGAAAAAAAATATAAAAACAAAATAGAAATTAAAAAAGAAAGAAACAGATAGAAATAAAACTAAAATAAAAATAATAATGAAAACAAAAAAATAAAAAAATAAATATATTTTTCAATTGGGAATAATGAAAGACGGAGAGCGTGCGTATAGAATTTTCAGTAAAACTGTCGTCATAGCACCTTGCAGGAATTTATAGGTATTGGTTTTGCAAAGCCTAGCATCGAATAAATTACCAGCAAGTTGCTTAAATCTGGTAACACTAATCACTGTATCACTTGATCCAAGGCGCATTCGTTGAAGGTAGTGGCACTAGACCCACAACACTTTGATTGTCAAAACAAAGTATTGAGAAACTAGAAAACAAATCATGAATTCGCCTTGTTTCCTTCTGAGCTGACAGCCACATGGACACGGCGAAAGAAAAAAACAACTCAGCTGATTTACCAACACCACAACCTTTAATAGATACGGTTTGACTTGATCACACATTCCTTTCCACTTTTTATTTATTTTTGTGCCACTCGCCGTTTCATTGATACTTGGATGTCAAATAAAACATTGTAGTTACTGAAATCTCTCATTTTATAAGTTCCGATCATGTCCGTCCTATCGTATGGCACTGAGGGAAAACCTGCTTTGTGTTGGAAAGATCAGGTGGAGCAGGAATTGGCTTCAATTTCCAATTGGCGCGGGTTAGCGCGAGAAAAAAACGAATGGTATGCTTTGTTAAACTCGGCCAAAATCGCTTAAGAAGAAGTTATTGAAATGTGGAAACATCTAATTTGCCCATAATTCCTTACACACCCCTAAAAAATGAACACTTTAGCTCCACGAAAAACAATGAAGCAATGATGTTTGGTGGTTGAAAATCGTTTTACGTTTCCAATTATAATCAATAAAGACGCTTTCACATCCGTTTGAGCTAATTTTCGAAGCACTTGGCCCAGTCGCGTCTCCAAGCCGATTTTTAAGTTGTGTAGAAGCCAACGCGTACACTCCTTTTTCAGCACAAGGTGATCATGCAAAATCTTATTGATGCTCGTCATACTCCTGCCCGAGTCAGCTTCAATCTCACGGTATATGGCATGAAAATATTGCTCAATCAGTTTGCGCACAGCATCGATATTTTATGGCACAATAGCTGATTTTGGTTGACCTTCTCGGAATGTGTTGGTGAGCGTACGGCGACTACGAGAAAATTCATTGCACAAACTTTTTGCTGCAGTGCCAAAGTATGGGCTGGCTCATCGTTTAATGAGACAAAAAATGGCAAAAAAATCTTCACTGCTTAAGTCACTTTAAACAACTGCAGGCCCCATGCCCCACGTAGAGGACCTAAACTTCACGAGGAGATCAAGACAGCAGTAAGTAAGTAGGTAAGTAAGCAATTCTAATAAAGCTCACACATCAAAACGATCTGAGTGCGCTTTTGGTAAAATACTATAATTCAAACTTTCCGTCAGATGGCGCCTGATGACACTAGAAGTGCCGCAGGCCAGAAATATAGACAGCAACATTCGTGAGGTATCATTTATGAAATTAGTATTTTTTTTTTGGCGGTGAGGTTGGGTTAAAAATGCCTTCGCACCATATAGTAACCGTCACTACTACGTGTGTGATTTCAATAAAAAGATCCCTCCTCTTCTCTTGGATTTTTCCCTCCACCCCGGGACTGCTCCGCATCGCTTCGAAATGAATGCTTCATATGCAATTAGTATAAAAGCCTAATAGGAAAACTAAGTAACTTTTCCACACAAAAAAGGTTTTCTAATATTGGCAGGTTGATGTTGACGGGCTGAAACGGTCAAGTTGTTTTGTCATGTACACCCCGTCAGTGTTTGGCCGAGATTTCCCTCCGTTTCACTCTATGCATCTTAATGTTTCCCTAAAAATATCTGATGATATTCATGAGAAGCCTTTTCATTGGCTTATTATCGGTTGCCTAGGCGTTACTGTCATTAGAAAAAAGAAATGTTTTTCTAAAATTGGATGTTTCATACTGCCAAGGGGCTTTGAACTCGAGCAGTCATGTGCAAACCCATGTCGGCCGGATTGGTATGGACACGGTGAGTAGTTTAGTTCGGATTAAAGCTCCACAGAGACGATATTCAAAAAACAAAAAAAAAACACAAGAAAGAATACACTTCGTCCGGCCCCACTCTTACATTTTTATTAATTCCGGTTTGAGGGCACAGTTAGCTATCCCGAGGGTGACGTGAATTGGCCTCCATTTGAGTTTATCTGTCAATATCTTTTTTTGACTTTTTTGTAGTCGCAGATGAACTCATAATCAGCATATCCCAGGCCATCCTTGAAATTTTGGTCTTTCACATCAGTCCAACGGGGACTGTAGGTTCGTTGTTTGTACTTATATATAGCGTATATAATTATATACATAAGCATTTTAAATAAAATCAGAATTTTATTTATTTATTCATTAATGCCTAACAAAATTCAGAACAGACATTTAAGATATAACTTCAGAACAAATACAAATTAGGAATATTTAATATTAAAGAGTGTAGTAAAATTTGATACTCAACATAAGAAACCATTAAACTGCTAAAAATATATCCAAGTTACGGCCGCCGTAGCCGAATGGGTTGGTGCGTGACTACCATTCGGAATTTACAGAGAGAACGTTGGTTCGAATCTCGGTGAAACACCAGAATTAAAAAACACATTTTTCCAGTGGCGGTCGCCCCTCGACAGGAAGGCCCCCACAAGAAGGAAGAGGAGCTCGGCGAAACATCCAAAAAAGGGTGTACGCGCCAATTATACATATATATACTAGGATCGCCCGTACGTCGAAATTTCGACGTTATATAAATACGGAGAGCAAAATTTAGTCATACCTTTTTTTAGTATTTACAGTCATAGAAACATATGTATATAAATGGATAGCTTATGTTGAAACTTTTTTCATGATATATGTGAATAGATGTAGTAAAATTAAATGTGAAAAATATCCCATTTCACCTGTATTAAGCGATCCTATTATTTGTGTATTTCAAATATCATAATTTTTTATTATTCATGAATTGGAAACATTTAACTTCATGTATTACGGGAAAAAAATTAATTTTGTTTGAAAAAGCATAATAAAAAACAATCATTAATTAATCCATGACCATCATAATTTCGGAATCAAATTGATAATAGTATTGATTCACAATATAAGTTTCCAGTTGTTTCATCAACTTTTATATCATGATACATATGGGCATTTTCACGGTAACGGACGCGACATTTGTACGCTTTTAAGTGCGTCCAAAACAATGAAGACAAAGTAAAAGTTTATATATATTGATATTGTTTTAAAGGGCTGACGGAGTGCTAGATTTTAATATATACGAGAAAGATCTTTTACAAATAAGTACGTAGTTATAAGCAATTATAAAGTGAAACGGACGCGACAAAAAATAGAAGTTTTTTTGAGGCGCATTCAGAAATATACAAAATTCAGCAAATTAAGGTTTTTTATATATATACAATATATATGTTAATAAATGCGAACAGATGACTGTTATTCGTAGGTTTATGAAATATGATAATTTTCTCTTTGTTTTTTTTAATTGAGTATAGAAGAAATACGGACGCGACATAGCGGACGCGACAAAATTTTCCATGAGCTAGGAAATATAATTTTTTTCATTATAACACTTCAATTTTATTGAAAATAAAAACTCAAGTAATATTACATTGAAAACGACTTAAAAAATTAAGAAGAAAGTTATTAGATTTTAGGATGGTCTATTTTAATTATCCGAGCAACTTCAATACATTTACTGTCGAAATATGAAAACCAATGCATACTTTTAACTCCTTTGATATTTGGAACATTTTGCCATAACTCTGACAGTTGATTAGAAAAACTATCAATTTGTGTTCCAGAGATATACAAAATTTTAACTCCATCAATGTTGTTCTTAGCACATTCATAGAAGCATAAGGCATCACCGAGAATGATATTTCTTGCTTTAACGATTTGCCAGACTTTTCGTTTAACTACGGCACCTACTTCGTCTACAGCACCTTTGCCATGTGAAGTGGCGAAAAAATTCCACTCTAAGATTCCGCAATGAAATTCAGCTGCTTGGAAAGTCTTGGAATACTAGAAAGAATAAATTTATTTTTGAATTGGGAAGTGCTTCCATCAGAGAAAATATAAATGCTGGTAACTCCTTTGTACTGGTTTTGTAAGATATTGATAATTTTGGAAATAAAGCAGTAAACGTCGAATTTACTGTGAGTCAATCTATCACTGATAACAGCATAGGACTTGGTTTCACCAAGAACCCAAGCTACGCACGTAAACACTGTTACTTGGTTATAACTAAAGTGGGCATCTTGAATTTCGTTTTGGCATGTCAAGCGATAATTTTCAGCAAAATCAACTTGAATAACAATTTCATTAGCTGCTAAATTTTTCTTTTTAATTTCAAAGTAATTTTGTTGGTGACGTTTAATAAAACAACGCATTTTAAAAGTTGGTAGCTGAATCTCTACATCATGAATTAAGTCGCTTAAAGACCAATAGTTTAAAGTTATGCGATCGTCTACTTTTCTCCACTGTTTCCATTTGATTTGCGTATCAAATTGATTAATAAACTGTATTGGAACTAGATCGTCTTTAATATCGCGTACACAGTTGTCACAAGTATTAGCCATGCACTTTTCATTCATAACGTCGCAGCAAACTGATGTAAGAAATAAATCAGCTTTGGCAGGAATCTGCGGTATAATCTTTGCACAGCCTTCTAGTAAAAAAATAAAATTTGTATGGTAGATACTTACAGATACACATATTGTGTCGTCAATTATTGATTAACTGAATGTACATAAGTTGGCTTAGAACGAATAAAAATAGTTTTGCAAACTTTTTCCTCGGTATATTCGGCTTTGAAGAGTTGAAATGCTTCTGTTAAGGTCATAAGAATAAAACGTTTTGAGACTACTTTCCCATTGATTAGCATTGTATCCTTTCTCCCAGGAGCTTGAACGCTGATTCCATCTTGCAAAAAGAATTTTTCAATTAATTTGATAACTTGGTAGTATTTTCATCCATCGTTTCTGTTGGCCTAAGATATTTATTGCATAAAGATTTGAGGATAGCTATTTTTCTATTCAGGTTTTTAGGTAACGCACGCTCAACTTTTTATTGCTTTTTTTTTAAGGTTCGCGGTAACGGACGCGACGCATTTCAAACACCAATAAATTTTATTAATCGTTTTTGTCGAGAGTCAATGGCTACTTTTCTTAAGTGAAATAAGTTATTTGCTTAAAGTCTGAAAGCATTTTATACTTCAACACTTTTTGCACTAATGAGAACAATAAATGCTATTTTTCGGTAACGGACGCGACATACGAATATAAGCAGAAGTAATCAAAAAAAACTACCGTTATTCGATCTCCACTAAGTCTCTCTGCTTGTTAAACATTATGTTACTATCAGTAGAAGATTTTTAAATTATAAAAACATCATAGTATTGCTTTGAATAAGGGAATATTACAAGGAAAAAAGTTGGTATATTTGGTCAAAAGAGTTAGATTTTTGTAAATTTTGTATATTCGTTGTATATTTCGGCTCAAAATTAAAAGAAAAGAAAAATTCTTTTATATTTATAAAGTAAACACATTTGAGATTTATTATTCATCAACAAACAGTTCTCAGGAACAGTTTGAGTTTTGCACTCGTGGTTGACCTTTTTGTGAAAATGCCCATATATATAATATCATGATACATATTATAGCATGATATATTAAAATACAGGTAAAATAATGTGATTAATTTTACCTGCACCTATTCACGTATGTATCTATTTTAATACATTGTGCAAACCGTCTCCACATGCTATCCATTGGTATATGTTTCAACTTTTTTCTCTGACTATAAATACTTAATATATAGATACGGTATATAAAATTGAATTTCAGCGAAATTAATAATTATAAAACTAAAATAACAAATACATACAAGGTATTATTTTGATTTCTTACATAGAAAGTAATTTTTAATTGCTTGAAATTCTTGTTTGGCCCCAGAAAAGTCCAAATCCAAAAAGGTTGAGAGATAATTAAGGTCAGATAACGTTCTAACGAGTGGCGTATTGGCACTATATAATGTCCTACGGCGGAAATGTCTGCAAGGAACACTAAACTGTATTCTTTCTAGAAGGACCGGGCAGTCAATTTTGCCATTAATGAGATCAAAGAAAAATTATACTGCCTGAAAAGTATGATACCTCTGTCACTTAATGGAAAGAGACTAATCCAACAACAGCGGGATTCGTATGATGGTTTCGGGTCTGAGAAATTGAGTGATGTAGTGCGAAAACCACAAACATTTTTTGAACCCTCTCCACTCCAAGGTCTCCAAATAAAAGCAGCATAATCTAATTTGGACCAAACAAACGCATAGTATAATATCTTAAGAGTATATAGGTCAGTGCAGTGCGATGAGTGACGTCTAACAAAAGCGAGCATAGCAAGGGAATTGTAAACGGCATAATTTAAATGCGTGATAAAATTAAGCTTTGAATCAAAGAAAACCCCTGAAACTTTTATCACATCAATTGAAGCAAGATATGTATAATTGATATGATAAGAAGTATAAAGGAGGTTTTGAAGCTTAGAAAATGTGATTTTATGACATTTTTCAATATTAAGAAATAGCCGACTCATAAGACACCAGGAAAATAAATTATTGATCTCGGACTGTAGGACGGCAACGGAACACGAACAAATATCATTAATAAACAAAATAAATAACAATTGAAACTACCTTTTTTCATTAATGTTCAAGGGTGTTAGATAGCATCTCTAATGAAACTGCACAAGAACAAAAAATAAAAATAATAAAGTTCCGACAATGAATGTTGGTAGCGAGGGCAAAACGAAATATACAGTTAGTAACACAGGAGCCTGATTTAGGGAATTGTTTGACGCTACCGCTTTCCTTAATATGTAATCAAAATATTTTACACACTGTAATTGTGTGCTGGGATAAGCTGTAAACACCGCCACAGCCCTCGGATACCAACCTAATCGAACATTTATGGGAACATTCAAAGCGACAAATACGTAAACATCCGATTAGAAATGAAAAACGTCTTTCAAGAGGAATGGAATAAAATACCACCAGCTGTAACTGAAAACTTGGTGAAATCAATGCCATCACGACTTAAAGCGATTGTAAAGTCTAATGGCTATCCTACCAAACACTAGGATTTGATTTTAATTATGTTTTTGACTTCACAAATTAATAATATGATGAACTGTATACTTACTTTTGAGACAAGCATTTTTATAAAGTTTAATATAAAAAGCTAGAATTTCGTTCCTTTTTTAAAATTTTGTCGTTATTTGGATTAAATATGATTTTTGTATTTCATTCAAGTAAATAAAACACAATTTTGTTATAACTTAGGTAGTTGGAAGGAATCGATTGGGGGGAAATTGAAAACGTATCCGGAGTATACTTACTTCTGTTACTAACTGTATATTGTATCAGCGATTTGAAAGTTTACGTTTGAATTTTTTTTAGCGCGGATTAAAATTTTTCACCCTTCTGCACATTTCTTATGGTAAGTAAGCTTAGGAAATTATTTAATTCTTACATTAGGACTCTTCTTTTCTCCGAGAGTTAGCGAGTGGCGAATAGATGAAGCAACTGGTATAAATGAAAATTTATTGCCAGCGCTGGATTCGAGCTGCCTAAAATTATTGTGTTTGTAAGATAGTGAGTTTTAGCAATTTTATGAGGTATATCTACATTCGCTAGCGGCGAGCTTTGGTCGATAATTTTGTTGTAGCTTTCGCATGCAAATTTTTAAGTTAGTCGAGCAAGAGAAGTAGCGAGCAGAGAAGTGGCGAATAGAAGGGGCCTTTTCTTGTTGCTTTCGCATGCAAATTTTTCGTTAAGTTAGTCGAGCAGAGAGGTGGCGACTAACGGAATATATTTTTGTGGAGGCAGGCTAATCACCTACCCTGCCAGAAATGAAATAGATTAACGAAACCAAAGCAAGGCAGGTCTCGTCAAGGCCCTATGCTCCCGACAAGAGTGAACAAGAAAAAAAGTTTGTGGAACATTTTAACCCTCTCACTCCTCAATAGATAGACCTTTCTGGCCTCTTTTGGAAGAAAGTGCAAAGAGTACTCATATTAGAGGAATATAACGGGTTACAATGCATCACAAAAAATAGTTCCCATAAAATTTTACTATAAGTCTCTTAATACACCACAGCACAAAAATCTACTTAAATTCCATAAATAAATCAAAACAGAAAATGCAACGGCAACTTAGGTATGTATATTATTATTATTATTTTTGTACTTTCATCTGTCGAAAAAATTGGTTGTGTGTAAGTGCTCTTTCTTTTTTATTTATTTTTTTAATAGTTTTTGTTTTTATTTTTCTAATATTCAGTTTCTCACACAATTCAAAATTAAGTAATTATTCACAGCTAGCTTAGCTGCAGGAATTTGCATTTAATTACATTTTATCGCTTCTTCTTCTTCTTTTTTTATTCCTATTCTATTTAATAAACTTTTAAAGCACTTTTGCGAGGCACAACATAAATTCTGTTTTGCCAGCAAAAGTTTGTACAAAATTTTAAGTGAAGTATTTTATTACCGTAACTTTTTATCGACACTTTTCTTCGCAACCAGATAATAACCAATTTCCAGCTGCTCCGCACCACATCCTCAGCCAGTAACCATCATTGGCACACCTCTAGACTTTTAGCCATTCATCTTGTGTAAGTGTGTATGTATGGCTGTGTGTGTGTATGTAGGTATATATGCTCTTACTGCCGCTTTAAATCTTCCAGCATAGCCGCGTTCATAATCGCATTTCTCGTCAATACAGAAAATTTTTAATGGCTCCGACGTGTTTACTCATATTTTATTACTAAGTATACCCGAGCAGCGGTACATTGCAGTTATTCATCTGCAATGGGTACTCCGTACTCCGTACGCCGTATACCTACACATGCATATGTATGTATTCACGTCTTGTCTTATCCGCTCTTTTCTTCCCCTCAATTCAACTATGTATGTATGTGTGCAATCCAAGCGAATGTGAGATACTGTTGATGTTGTTTTTTCGCATTATTTTTGTTGTAATACGCGCTGCGAAAACTCTTACCTTAATTGCTGTAACTTTATGCGAAAAAACTTCTGCGACGCCATGACTCCGTCAGTGAGAGAAGAGGTGAACAGAGGTGAGGGGAGGTGCGTAGGGGCGTGGATGGTAGATTCTTGAGAAATAAATGGTTGAATCTGGAAGACAACGTAACGGAAAGTGTTTCACAACTTTGTTTTTTTTTTTTTTGAAGTTTGTGGACTTGTCTTCTTCAAGTGTTAGTTCTTTACGCGAATTTAGCTGACAATTTCAATTAATTAAAAACAGTTAAAAACCAAAACGTTAACAATACTGCCAATAGCAATAGTTGGCTTGAAGAAAGGAAAAAGTATTTCTGGAGTTGAATGATTAAAGTTTTCAACATTTAAATGGTTGAAATGTTGGAAAAAATATTGTATTTTTATCACAAAAATGGTAAAAAGGTGCAAGCGGGTTCACTTAATTGCTTCAAAGTTCCGGTTTTAACCCTTCATTGGGTTCCTGGGTCTGGTCATAAAAGTTTGCGTTGAAAAGACTTTTTCGACTTTGGTTGTGAATTTAACATATTTCTGTTATAGGTAACGACTTGAGCGTCCGGGTAACTTCCTAAAATTTAATTTTCTATCGATTTGTGGATATAACCTTTTAAAAAGTATTCTGGAACGGAACAAAAAAAGGCCAGACCCGGGTGCCCTACCCAAGGTTTTAAGGGGGGAGCCTGCTTTAGAGGCTTGAAAAAATCGATTTTTTCGTGGATTTTTTTGGGAAGGAAAGAAATGTTCGATTGAAACGAAACTTTCTGGTTTTATAGTTATATATTTCAACAGTCTTCTCAAATTTTTTCGCTAAAATATATGTTATATTATGCCTGATACAAGCATTTTGCCGAGGCGCCTCGAGTGTGCATGTGTCGTGCGGCGGGAAAGATGCAGGTCGCAATTTTCATCTGTAACCAAAAACCCAACATTTTTTTTATTTTAGTATAGTAAACTAGAAAATTAAACAAAAAGTCAGAAATTCAACAATATTTCGCTAATTAAAAAAATTTATTTTTTTGGAAAAACAAATTCACTTCAGATTATTTAAAAAGTGGGTTAATCATAACTTTCTTAAGGTTTTTTAGGTTCAACTAGAAAGGAATTTAATTCCGAATACAATCAATGTTATCTCGTTTCGATAGGACCTTTAACTTTTTCCCTATCTTTCCCGCCAATTAGGAAAAATCGCAAAAATAAAAAACCGAGAAATCGCACTTCCAGCGATCCGGCCGCTCGTATACCTGCTCGACGCTTGCTCACAATTTCTTCTGTAACTCCAAAAATATTTTGGATTTGCT
Organism: Anastrepha fraterculus; assembly: GCA_037575425.1. Taxonomy (NCBI): domain Eukaryota; kingdom Metazoa; phylum Arthropoda; class Insecta; order Diptera; family Tephritidae; genus Anastrepha; species Anastrepha fraterculus. Next base: position 12,317 of record JAYXIM010056199.1, on the reverse strand, counting down.
TCTGAAATTATGAGGACACATTCTTCGATAGTTTGGGAAGACATTTATGCAAAAAAAAAAATCGATTTTTTGAAGCCTCTAAAGCAGGCTCCCCCCTTAAAAAAGCTAAGGTGTCCACCAATTTATAATGTTAACGATTTTATTTGTTTGACGACTGAAATAATCCAATATGTTCCTGGAAGCGTATGGGTGAAATCGCCTACAACTCTTACAAATTTGTGCCACTTCATGTCAATGGATGAGCTGAATTTAATCTTAAAAAGGTTCAAAATTTACACTTCAGCTATTTTCAATTTGATTTTAGAAGGTCTAAAGGCACCTACTCACTGTCAAATGCTTATCAAATATTTTGCGTTTTTCAAAAAAATTTAATTTGCAACAAACCAACAATTTAGGATTTCCTTTTTTTGTTTGAGGGCTGTTTTAAAACTCTCATTCGTTTCGAATTTGCTTTTAAAAGGTTAAAAGGCACCTAATCGGCCTAAAATTTTCTTCAAATTCCTACATCTGGGTTGATAAAATTTCTGCCTTTCTTTCACACAAATATGATATGATACTTGAAAAAAATTTAAAACAAAGCAAAATTTTTGAAATTGTGTACTTTGTGTGAAGACATTTTCACGACAATTTGAGTCTGTATTTCAATGGTTTATCTAATTCAAGAATCAAGAAAAAATTTAAGTAAGTTTTTTGTTTTCTTTTTAATTTTGGAAAACAGATTTTGAGCTATTATCTTAAATCACTTCAAAAATTGTTCCTTTTTCGGTAGGTTAGGTTAGGTTAACCCCACTGGCAATCAGCCACGCATAGACCTTTTGGTCCCTGGCTATACCTGATGGAGACTGACCTCTTTAGGATTTAAATGTCTACTTTAAATCCTAATAGATCCGATGCCGACATTTTCAGGAAGTTCAGACAGCTCTGGAAGATCTGTTTTTGCGATATCCTCCAGATCTTCAAACTGTGGGGCTCTGGGGCATTTCGAGCGCGTTTCTGATAACGCCGGACAAAGACGCTGAAGACAATAGCTTTTCCGGTATTACCGCACAAAAATCATAAACGATTGGAAATGACTATCTTTTCTTGCTGAACACTACTCTCTCTACCGGCTACCATTTTTCGGTATTGATTTGCCGACAGAATGCTATCGAACAGCGCCACGATCAAGGATCTGCCTCCCATCATTACTCATTTTAATTGACCTGATTTTCCGTCCTCTTCGTCAATCATTGGTTCTTTTACCAGCTTTAGAAGCTCTGGAAGAAGACGGTATGCCATTTCTTAATATCATACATAAGCTCTAGAGGTAAACAGGTTACTTTCGTCTGAGGATCTCTGAATTTTGGTCTTCAAAAGGTTTTTTGTCCTCGGGCACCCACTAGCTCCACGCATCTCTTTTGCTCGCATTTCCTCGATATTAGGAATATTCCAGCCATGAAATGCCGCACATCTCTTAACGAGATGACTGAGTCGTTTCACCTAAAGGTAACATGGGTTCCTGGCCATCGCGACATTGAGGGTAACTGTAGAGCCGATGAACTAGCGAGACGCAGCACTAAATTGACTGATGAGTACATAGATAATGGCATAGGGATACCCTTACAAACATGTAAGCTACTAATTCTTGAAGAAATTGTAAAGAAAGCAATCGAAAGATGGCGTAATGAAGCTACCTGCAAAATCGCCCGTCATCTATGGCCGACTCTAAATGCTAAACGCTCAGAATCTCTGCTAAGCCAAAATGAACACAGTCTTAGCACATTGATCTCAGTCATAACGGGGCACTGCCTAATAGGTAGACACGCCCAAAGGATGGGTGTGCAAACACATGACTTCTGTAGAAGTTGTCTAGATGAGAACGAGGAAGAGACAATCTCGCACCTACTGTGCCACTGTCCTGCTATATCCAGACGCAGGTTTACTATTCTGATATTTTAAAATTTTTGAAAAGCACACACTGGTTTTAGGAGTGATAGGGACAAGCTCCCCACTCTGCATCACAATGGGCTATGAGCCTGAGTGTGCCACAGGACAACCGCTTCAACCTAACCTAACCTAGGAATATTCCTTACTTTCTAAACTCTAGAGTTCAACAGCTTGTCATCGTCTGCCTTTCGCCCTTGCTTTGATCTTTTGTCTTCGCCCGCCCACTATCTCTATGCGCCTCTTTTGCTTGTGTTTCCTCGGTATTGCGAACAAACTTCCACCCTAATACCGGACTCTCATCATTGCTGCGCTCCTATGCGACTCTAGAAGCATTCGAAACTGCGTTTTCTGAACGGTTTATGGTTTTGAAAAATATGGAATGTTTAAATTTGGGTAATAGACATGGGCATCACACATGCATGTAAAAAAATCCTACTTCTATGATTTTCATACCTAATAGGGTCATTGGGTCCAACCGAACTCTTTTTCATTCTTACGTCTTTAAGTGAGTATTGGATGAGATATAGTAAATATTTGAAAGCTCGATTCAGTGCGAGACTCTCTTAACCCATTCGGGACGGGTATATGCGGTCTACAGTCTTGTGTAGCTATGCATCACATATCAGCAGGTAATTTGAAGGTCGTATGCTCGATTCGCAGTTTGGAGAGAATATATAAAAACTTGGGTAACATTTATTTCTAAACCTTCTCATAAAATTTATCCAGATTAAATTGCAGCTCCATATATCTCTATTCACATTCAACCATTTTGATTTTCACTTCACACATTAGGTCTTTTCTTATATAACCAATGCAATCTTAGTTTTTTCGTTAACGAACTTCCATCACATCGCAACCATGGTATGTCAGCAAATCAGCTGAATCCTTAAAATTCTGGTTAACGGTCTGCGGTTGACCACACCTTCTGAATTTTTTCCACTGTAGTGTTTTCTGTATTTCTGTAAGACAACGGACATCAATTTTAATAAATCCTTCGTCACAGTATTTCCTTCCAAAGAGGAATGCGATAACGGGCTTATTGTTAAGAAAAATGACTTAAACATCTGCACAGATGGCTCAAAACTGGACAACAAAGTAGGTGGAGGGGTCTACTCCGATAAACTCGAAGTATGCCAATCATTTCATTGCAGTGTATTTCAGGCGGAAGTCACTGCCATAAAAGAGGGACTTACAGAAATAAAAACGAAAGTATTATCCACAAATGAAGTCGTCAAAAACAGTTCTAGAATGTTTTAAACTACTAAATGACGTATCTAAGTGCTACAAGGTGCACCTTATCTGGGTACCAGGCCACAGGAACATTGCAGGAAACTGTAAGGCGGATGAACTTGCACGAACCGGTACAACGCTCGATCTCGAACCGGATAAGGCACTGATACCCATGCCCATAGCCACTTGTAAATTACTTGTAGACAGGGAAACCATCAAAAAGGTAAATACAAGCTGGCAAAACTTCACAACATGCGAACTAAGCAGACAGACATGGCCGAACTGGAACAGCGGTCGATCGAAGATCTTGTTAAGATTCAACAGAGAATCTATAAGAAAAATGATAGGTGTATTAACTGGTCATTGTTTAATAGGCAGCCACGCTAGAAGGTTAGGACTCCCGTACTTCGATTTCTGTAGAATCTGTCTTAATACAGAAGAAGAGGAAACAGTCAGACACCTTTTATGTGAGTGTGAAAGCCTAGCTATGAGAAGGCTGCGCACTCTCGATACAGCATTTCTAACCGATGTAGCGGACATAGCCCATCTAAAACTAACGAAGCTCTGCTCGTTTATTAAAGCAACCGGATGGTTTGAAAAGGAACACGTAGAGTAAGGATAAGCTCCAGTGGTATCACAATGGACCTGCTGAAAGGTCTAAGTGTGTCTTGCGACAACCACCCTACCTACCTACCTACCTACATACCTAGTCTTTTCTCGAGTATCTTCCATTTTCCTCTCGCTAAGTGAATGTCCATCCTCTGTGTTATGGGACTTAATCAGAACTTTATTCATTGAAAAAATGGCCAGAATGGAACGTCAGACGCTACTCAATCGGTCAATTAAAAACCTATATACATATGTAAAGGGTGGTTAAGTTTCAAGGGCCGGTGTTGATTTTGAATAAAATACAATTTTTTTAGGAAATTATTGTCATTTCTCTTTATTATGATAATATTGGTATGGCTGAATTACGTATGGAATAAAATATCGGCCAAATGGCCGCCGGGGCCTCAGCGGCACACCTCCATCCGATGGTCCAAATTTTCGATGACGCTGAGACATAATTAACGAATATTACTTTGAATCTGATAAGACGCAAGATGACGGCATTACTTCGTCAAGTGGAAATGGAATCCACTCGGGCATTTCAAGCTACCTGGAAGCTCAAGTCGTTAGCCATAATAGAAATTCATGTCCAAGTCGAAAAACGTCTGGCCGCCAGACCTGAGTACCCAACGGAGTGTTAAAGCTGCTAAAACTCCCTTTGATCCCGCTGATTTTTTATATTTTTTTAACTACTATTTTTACGTTCTTCCTTCTATATAAAAAATTACTAAGTCCAAACAAAGTGCATAACAGCCTTCTATAGCCTAGGTCTGTCTGGAGCTAATGATTTTATCAAGGGTAATTCCTCATCCATGTCATCAGAAATTTTGTACTCTTTGAACTCTTCACCATAAAAAATCTCTACTCACCTGAGCTCTCTTGAATTTATTTTTGTAAAATGAATTACCTTTCTTTTTTTTGTGCTTTGTGTGTTCAACGCACGCTTTTACGAATTTTAAAGTAGTGGAGTATCTTAAATTGTTTCAATCGCAGGACAATTGCAGTTTTTAAGGAAATGCTTAATTCCATTAATAAACTCGTACAGTTTTATTTGTTCGCCAACACACAAGTGTCGCATTGGACCCTTCCCCACATTCCAATAGTTCAATTAACGCAAACAACAGTTCAGCGGTCCGTGGGTCGGTCAGTTGGCCATTCAGTCGAGATGGCACTCAATGCACTTTCCGTAGCCACCCCTCCCCTTCAACTTCCCCTCCACGTGTTTCCCTATGCTAGCACTTCACAAACGTTGGAACACTCGTCGCTCTGCTGGAACTTCAACTTGATATTCCAAAGCAATTAAAATGTAGAAAAGTTATGCGCGCGCACAGCCAACAACAAAACCAACACTTGTATGGCATTCATTATTTGCTGCAAACTGAAAAACGAAAAACAAAGACAAAAGCAAAAGGAAAAGCAAAAAAACCATGAAACAAAACTATTGTTTGCAAAAATAGAATAAAGTAAAACCGGGGCTCCACAAATTAAAAAACAGACGAAGAAGAAGAAGAAAGAGTTCAAATAAAGTTGACGGAAAATGGATGGAAAAATTGAATTTCGCGCAAAGGTTGCAGTAAAACTTTGTCAATTTTGTTGTTAGTTGTGCTTAGGGCAAGCAAAAAAACAAAAAACAAAAACACTCGACAATAAGTGCTAACAACAACAAAACCAACATCATCAGCAAATAAGAAAACAACAAGATAATATTCCGCGCGCTGTTCATCATCGACAGCAGCAGTTGGGATTCGCTATGGAGGGCAGCACATCAGTAGTGCTGTGCTCATTGTTGTTGTTTGTTTTGATTTGTGTTGTAGCTGCTGTCAGTGTGTTGATTGTTTTCAATTTTCAACTTCTTAAACAATGCATGTAACTAACAGGAATAACTTGTTGCAATGTCCAACTTCCGACCTGCGGAGGCGGTCCATCATTCTGCCCATTCTTGATCTTGCGCCCACTTTTTCTTTTTCCTATATGTGTTGCTATGGTTAATATTACCAACCTGACTGTTGCAACTCTTAACTTTCAGAGATTATTGAAAATGATATTGACGCGTTCACGTTGAATGCTGGCGCTGATGAGCGGTACAAATACAGGTTGTCCAAGAACAATCCAACTATTGGAGTTAAAAAACTGAGTATCATAGTAGATATTTCTTTTCTTTGTTCACCCCTTTGGCGAGCATAGGGTCTAGACAAGACTCTTCCATCGTACACGGTTCTGTGCTGTTGATTTTGCACCGTTCCATGAGATGTCGGCATCTGCTAGTTCGCGCAGCATCGACCTTCTCCAAGATTTTTTTTGATCGATCTGCTCCGTTTCTGGTTCGAGTCTAGTGCCATTCTCGTGATACTATTTAATGGTTTTCTCAGTGTGTGACCTATCCATCGCCACTTTCTGCGTTTGATTTGCCTAAGAATGGGTTCCTTGTTCGTAAATCTCCACAGTGCGTCGTTACTGATGATATTTGGCCAGAATATTTTGCACATGATGCGGAGGCATTTGTTGACGAAGGATTGTAGCCTCTGTGTGATGGTGTTAGAGACCAGCCATGTTTCGCTTCCGTACAGCAATACTTTACGCATGAGCCGAATATTCGTAGTTTAGTGCGCCTGGAGATTTGCGAACTCCCCTATACTGTATGCATTCGCCCGAATGCCGCCCTTGCTTTGATTAGCCTGCAGTTGACATCTTCATCTGTTCCACCATCTGCCGTGATGGAGCAGACGCTTTCGACGCATTCCACCGGCATCCTTCAACCAATATCTGCCTTGCGTTATGTGATTAACTCTCATGGCCTTTCATCCTTGCCTTATGCCGTCGTTGGTAGTGAATGGATCGCAGATATCGCCTTTGTGAAGCACTGCCAGTTCGGAGTTCTCGTAGAGAGCTTTGATGAGGCGAATTATCTTGACGGGAACTCCCTTTCTACTCAGTGCCAACCATATTGCGTCTCGTTTGATAGTGTCGAACGCCTTCTTAAAGTCTACGAACAGCAAGTAGAGCGGGGAGCGCCACTCAACTGATTGTTCTACTATAATCCGAAGTGTGTTGGCTTGGTCAACACAGCTTCGGTGAGGGCGAAAACCAGCGTGGTAGATGTACCTTCTTGAATTATTTTTTTAAATCTATTTAGAATACTTTTGGGTCGAGATTCAATGGTTCTAAAACTTTCGAGCTATTTAAATGTAGGGCCAACTTAAATTCCAATGAAACGTGGAAATGGAAACTATGGAATTTTTAGTAGTTTAAGAGGTGGGTAGGTGAAATCGTTGAAGTAGCTCTCTGGCAGAGCAAAGTAGGAATAACCTTACCACCTTGAGTGAAAACCATAACGTTACTTTAATCTGGGCCCCGGGACATCGGAACATTGAAGATAACGAAAAAGCAAATGAACTGGCAAAAGGGGAATCTGTCATGGGTAACATTTTTGCAGAATCAGTATTCACACCACTGGGTGCAATCAAGAATACAATCTCTTGAAAATACCTACAAATCGCGGATTGTAGATGGAGAGGCCAGACGACACGCAAAATTAGCAAAACATTATGGCCCAGCTACAACCTCAAACAAACGTCGATATCGATAATCAAGAAACGACGGAACGCCTGGAGACTAACGCCAATCATAACTGGCTTTTCTTCTATAGGGAAACAAGCAGCCAAAATGGGCATCCCTCACAACACACACTGTCACAACTGTACACAACCGGAGAAAAAAAAAAGAAGGAGAGAATGTCAACCCTGGGCAAACCACTGTTCGATAGTCTCTAACAACTGTCTGGCGTAGACGTCAACAACCTAATGAGGTTCTTAAACCGCACAGACTGGATATAGTCAGGCCGTAATTAATTGGTAAGCAAGTTGGCAGCGAGGATGTGACAACAAAATGGTGCGGAAGCGTTAGTTGGATTCTGGACGAATCAGCACTTTAAACAACCAACCAACCTCTCTGGCACTCCCTAAGTAGCACTGCAGCGCCGTTTTGATATCATTATGAAACCTCCAACAGGCAGATATCTACTGCCAGCCAGAGCTCTTGATGTAACGGAGAAGATTGATGACATTTAGGTTGGCGCACTGCCCGAAGCTGTCGAAAAAAGGAACACCCAATGACCTTAATCGACTACCCGCTAACCCCCGATATTTACAGAGAAAGTGCTTAACAGTCTCCTTTTGTGAAAGGTCGCCACAGCTTCTGTAATGGGGGTTAAACGGCAAACCTAGCTTTTCTGCGTTTGTGCCGATCGTCCGCATCGACACATCTTAGAGTTTGGAAATTGAATGGCTTGGAGTCTCCAGGACTTTCTGAGCCCTCCGTCTATTGTACTGCAGCCACAGGGTTTTCGAAATAGCACATGAAGAAATGGAGCTTCATCTTTTCTGCTCTTACGAGCTCTCTGAGACCAATTCAGTGCATTTACTGACAAGCTTATCAGCAATTTCATTTCCCTCTATGTGCCTCTGTCCTGACACCCGGATCAGAGAAATGTTACCGCACACCCAAGAGATTTGATCTCCTCATCAGAGCTTTAATCGCGGATTGACTATCGGACGAAATGTTAATATCTCCCTCGCTCCTCCCTCGTTCCCGAAGCATTCTGCAAGCCTGCAGCATCTCAAAGTCTTCTGCCTGAAAGACACTAGCAGTATTTGTCAATTTTAAGGAAATAGATAGATAGGGCGGCCGACGTAGCCGAATGGGTTGGTGCGTGATTACCATTCGGAATTCACAGAGAGAACGTTGGTTCGAATCTCGGCGAAACCAAAATTAATAAAAACATTTTTCTCGCCCCTCGGTAGGCAATGGCAAACCTCCGAGGGTATTTCTGCCATGAAAAAGCTCCTCATAAAAATATCTGCTGTTCGGAGTCGGCTTGAAACTGTAGGTCCCTCCAATTGTGGAACAACATCAAGACGCACACCACAAATAGGAGGAAGAAGAAGTTTTTGCAACCAAATATGAGCCATTGTCCCGTTCCAACCCAAAACTGTCGAACTTCTGAGTTTTCAGTACGGAATCCATCTTCAAGTACATTTTACTGCATTGTATTGAAGCCAGCTTTTACTCATTTAAGATAATAACCAGAGGACAAAAGATAAATACTATATGGAGGATGAATCCAAAAATATCAGTTTCACAATATCCCGTTGTCGTGTTCTAGCCACCGCATCAGCCAATATCAGAATTCTTAAAGTTTGATACCAACAATAATTTGTGACCGAACTTTTTAGGTATCCTAATCTTTTATGCGGTCATTGGAGATACATTTTACAATATTATATAATAGAAGTTTTAGTTTAAAAAATCTCACTTCAAATTCTCTAAGAAAGTTAAATATATCATTACCATTCAATCTCTATAGGGCAATAATATTTCTTCAAAAGTAGCTATTGAATGCAGAGCTATTCTAAATGAGCTGGCTAGAGGCGCACTACGAATGATGTCTGGCTCCCTGGTCGCTGAGACATTCCTGGAAATTCCATCGGGAAAAAGCTGCCAAGGAGAAGAACTGATATTGAATCAGTCAACTCTGTGCAGTATGCGGACATTCCTTCATCCTCAAGCAACCTCTGGATCAGATTGGCCTACATCTCACAGGTCAATAGTAGGTGGATCGCGAAGCCTATTAGAAGAAATGAACACAAGCCTACGTTCCTCATCTATCTAGATCGGCCTGACATAAGTACGGTTGTCGGTATCATCACCGGCCCCACCAAATAGGAACGCCCGGAAAGCATATGGAGTCTCCCTCAAATAACTATCTGCACACATGGGGAGGATGTGAAGGATGTTGAACACTTTCTCTGCTACCTTTCCGCCCTTGCCACCACGTCAATTCTCTGTGGTCATCCATGCTTAAATGGAACCCCCCTCTATATCCATTTGGAGAACGGCACCGACCGTAAAATTGTTTCAAAGCAATTCCTGTTACGCAGCTCAAGAGTTTTTCAGGTATTCGATGCGGCTCTTTCTGAAACCATCTGAGCTGAGTGTAAATCCTGATATAGAGTTTGCAACACACGGAAAAAAGTGAAAGCTATCTTCAAGATGATAGGCTAAATTAGGTGAAAACTCCCAAGAATAAGAGGGCTCATTCGGGCGAGTCCAGGATGATAAATATAACCGATCTAGCTATCATGGAACGGATTACTGATATACCGAATTGTGTCAGGGGTTGTTATGTGTATAAGTGATTAGAGGCAAGTCATGTAGAATATCTCTGGGTATATGTCTCGAGCTCTTCGTATGTAATGAAACAGTGCTGCGACTTAAGCAAAAATTCTAAAAAGAACATCGCTAGGACGTCCATCGGGCGACCACCGTAGCCGAATGGGTTGGTGCGTGACTACCCTTTGGGAGTTCATACGTTTGAATCTCTGTGCATGCACATTAAATAATAGAAAAACTTTTTTCTAATAGCGCTCGCCCCTCGGTAGGCAATGGCAAACCTCCGAATGTATTTCTGCCATAAAAAATATCGTTGTGAAAACCATTTGCCGCTCGGAGTCGGCTTAAAACTGTAGGTCCCTCCATTTGTGAAACTACATCAAGACGCGCATCACAAATAAGAGCAGCAGCTCGGCCAAACATCTAACAGAAGTGTACGCGTCAATTATTTATTAATATTTTAGTTCAACCTCTACAGGCACTGCATTAGTCGGGAAGCCGAAAGCCAATGAAGATCCCCAGGTGTGCGGAATATTCACCTCCGTTCACCCTGCCTTCGTGCTGTCCCGTCTCTACTATTCCCTTGAAGGTAAGAGGGACGTGAACGTTGTAATGACAATTCCAGGCTGGAATGCATACTTCAGAAGTCAGGAAAGTTCCAAGATGCCAGCTGGGACCTAACCGCGGACATGACCCGTGTTTGACCGCAGGCGTTGACCTTAAAGTTTTCAACCTCTTTGCCGCAAATTCACGTAACTATCATGCAACTATTCGATGTAAGTTTGCTTATTGCTGGGTTCTGAAGAGCTTAAGTAATCGATGACGGAGGTCACATGCAAGCAAATATCTGCACTAAGTATTAGATAAGAAAGTTATCTCGGAGAGTATTCCTAGCCTAGTAGTGGATCCCAATCAAGTGTTTAGCTGGCTCTTGAAGAATTTTCAAGTCCTATCTCATTTATTTCACTCATTACTGATTTTACTATTACTATATTGTGTGCGCGCTAACACCAAAAGAGTCTAATACTTGAGTCACTCACGAGGCGAACAACACCACATAGTCTATTTTATTTCATTTTAATCGATACCATTTTTCAAACCCCAAGATGCCATTAAAAATTGCATGCAATCATTATTCAGCACATTTCTAACTAAGTAGCACACCACTGAGCAGCACAGCGGAATGGAGCAGCTATTCATAGGCTACGCTCAACAACCTGTTTGGCTGCTAAATGCACTCCACCTATGTGCGTGTGCATGCATGTGTGTGTGTGGTTGTGTATGTGTAGCATGCATTTGTTTTTATCTATCTACATATTATGGAATACATTACAGCTCAGAATTTGCGCTACCCATCTCAGTTGAGTTCGGCCCAGCCTAGCCCACCTCGGTTACTCCCATTTTGTTGTTTATTAACTTCGTCAATTATGCAAAAGTGCCCAAAGCTATTCAACCGGTTCGAAGGATAATTTGTCGCGGCACCACAGTTGTGCAAACGGAAATACCCATGACAAACAGCAGTACAACAGTACAGCTAAGAACCGAATGGAATGAAGCAGTGCCAATGCACTCCAGCGACTTTGACACCTGATAGATCAAAGCGGTTTCGCGCGCTTTCAATTCATTATTCATTTGCTAAGTGGTGAACTTGTGCACATAGTTGCATATAATTATTTATACATACATTTGTACATTTATACATACATACGTGCATATGTGTATGAGTGCGATTGAATGTAAAAGTTGATCGATTTTCAAATTTGCTTTTATTGTTGGTGTTGTGGTTGCAAGCGCTACCTAACAAAACAGGTTGTTGTTGTCTAGTTAACTGTAAAGTCATGCGTCCACCTCCTAGGTGGAAAAAGCGGAGCCGCCACCTAGGAACATTAGCAGTAATCACTTCCAAACCACCGACCAGATACAAACACTGGACAGTCACTGGACACGACGGAATACAGACAGAACTCAAATGGCATATAACGATCGCTGACTGATTCTGCTGATTTCTTCGTAAATTGCCGTAACATTTCGTACGCTTAACACCTTTGATTGGAATCTCTGCAGCATTTAAAGGTTAGATTTTGAGGTCGAGCCCCATTGAAATTAAAAGTTGAAATTTGAAAAGGTCGAGCCAAGGAGCACCAAGAGATTTGGTGACTCCTAAAACACTCAGGCTAAAAATCCCATTGTATTTAGAGCACTGGAAAGAGGGTAGATAGTCAAGGGGGAAAAGGAGAAAAGTATCAGAGAAAGAGATAGGAAAGAATTGAAACAGAGACAGAGGTGGTTAGTTAGTCCTGTGAGAATTTTCTAGATTCTTTGGTAAATCTGTAAATATCCTCCAGTTTTAGAGAACGAATATTACTCATTCTAATGACATCGGA
>JAYXIM010056187.1:0-15011 GCA_037575425.1 Anastrepha fraterculus | reverse complement strand
TTATCAATTCTCAGATTTTCTTGAATTTTTTTTTCTAAAAAAATAAATTTTTTTTCTAAATTTTCGACATAACTTGAAGGGACTCCAAATTTTTAAACAACTTATTAAGCTCTAATTTATTGTTTCATACAACACACTCTGTGCCGTTTGTGTGTTTGTTACAGTTCCGGAAGTTCCGATCATCTGACAGTTGCGCTACTAGGAGGCGTATACTTTGACAATTGTTTTAAGTTCTGTTGCGCGAAAACGTCTTTCTGTATATTTCATCTTACGAAAAATGCAGTGCCCGACTCGAAATAACTTTTGTTACGTTTGTGGCTTATTCGCACCAAGTAAAAATTTTAAAAATATTACGAAAACAGTGGTTAATTCGTTTCAGAAAATATTCAAGACAATGCTTATGTTCCTTACTTGTGGTATACTCCGGAAGTCGTGTGCGACTATTGCTATAGAAATTTATGCAAGTTTACTGATGGAAGGTCCACAATAAAGTACTCTGTACCAACAATTTGGCTACCACGTACGGAGCACTGCAGTGAACTGTGCTACTTTTGCGTAACTTTTACTCAAACTAAAGGGTACCAATACTTTCGCCGCAACAAAATTCGCTACGCTAATGTAGAATCGGTTATTCCAGCGGTTCTGTACTCACCAGAAGAACGTATAGCGGCTTCAATGGAGATTTTTGATGATGTTCCTGAATTAAGGGATGGAGAACCAACAGTAGCACCAACAATGCTATCAACATTTCTTGCATCGAATGCGAGATGCGGGGAACCAGAAGTATCGGAATTTGTACCAACACCCAGTGAACTTGGGACTGCAGTGCCGCATTTAGTAACGCAAGGCGACTTCAATGACCTTGTACGAGAAGGAAATTTGTCAAAGAGAACAGCCGAACTCTTTGCATCAAGCTTTAAGCAGTGGAATATAGTGGCGGCTGATTTTAAAATAATATAGGTATAAATAATAATAAATAAAAGCATTAAAATTTTTAATGTAACAATTTTTAATTTTAAAATAATAAAATGATTGAAAAAATTCTGGGTTTTATATCTCTATTGTAATGCGGAGTGAAATACCTTTCTTTTGATACCCACATCGGCATATCTCATGCAATTTTTTTTTTAATTTCGAACAGGTGGCAACCCTGTGAAACATTGTCAGTGGCAACACCTAGGTGAAAAGTCTAGAAATGTGATACACAATCTGTGTGCCCAATTTCATTTAAGTCCGTTAAGCTAACCCTGAGATCGTGTGGCTATGCTTAAGGATTGCTCGTTTAAAGTTATAAAATACAAAAAAAATTGTGACGTGGACATGAAAATCGCCGATACACGTGCATTTTTATTTTTTATCCCCTTTCCGAAAAAGTATATTTGGTTCATAGGACAGAATGTGTGTAACGCGGTGTTATTTGGGGTTTCGTAAAAATAATTATGATTTTTTTGAACCTCTACTTGAATATCGCTGGTTAATCATTTATGTAAACATATTCTAAGGATTAACCTTGAATGCAAGGGATTTGTGCTTTTAACAATTTTTTTATATAAAACGAATTTTAATTTTAGAAAGATCTACGTAGGCATACAATTTAAGCCAAGGGTTTTCATGGCGGTCCTGCATAACATCAAAATGTTTCGAAGCGTGGCATTTGCAACTTTTTTGGTTAAAATTGCAAATTAAAGATTACATATGTACGTACTTATATATATGCAAAGGTATGTATATATATTTTTAAATCAAACTTTGATATTAATTAAATGCATCCAAAAATCTACTTTCTTGTTACTATGCAAATCCGAAAAGTGCCCAAACTCTGCAAATTCTATATACTAAGCAAACGTACAAGCATATGCAATATACCCGAGTATTTGTATTTTTAATGAATTAAATATTCATTCATGAACAAGGTAATCAGCATTGCTCTACTTTTCAGTTTTATCTGAATTCCTATGTTTACCATAACGGTGGGTAACTGCTTTATGTTTTTTATTACCGCTTACACTTAAAAATGAGAAAAAGATACGACAAAACTACTTTAATTGTTTGCAATTACTTTTGGCTTTATTGCTTCAGGGCGGCATCTCCCCAGCACAATAAATAAAATAAATTGTGCTGTTAATTATACTCGTGTTGGGGAGTGTATTTGGATAAGCAGATTGCATAACTATGCAAATTTTTAATTCCATGTACTTTTGAGTTTGTACTCGTATGTGCACTGCGAGGAAGTCACACAATTACTAAATGGCGCGGTTTTAGTGAATTGTGAATCTTAATTTTTTCGCTTCTGCTCTAATTTTTGTATATGCGTGGGTAGACCTATGCATGTAAAATATGCTATGCTTCTGATATGCCGCTAATAATGGCATAAAATTGCATGAAGTTCTATATTCAATCCTGAATATATTCGACAAGCTGATTTCGTATTTAAACACCCTTTCGGAGCTCAAGCTATTGAGGTATCCAGTTGAGAAATTTATGCGCAAAAAAATATACTGCTTTTCATACTAAAATATTTGATTGCATATAACTTATTTGACTTTCCTTAGCATTCTAAGTGCCGGAAATGCAGCAGCAGTTATTCAATATGTTTTTCAATATCACCCGAGCTCTTCTTAGTGTTACCGTTGCGCTACTTAAGTCACAATTTGACGTTTTTGGTAGGCGGTCAATCAGTCTCCAACTTATTAGAAATTTTTTGAAATTAATGCAACTTTTGGCCCTTTGATAGACACAATCCATGTTATAAGAACAGTTTTCTAATGCGTTTATGCTGAAAAAATACCTTTCGAATGCCGTGTGCAATTGAAAAAAAAAATCGCGGAAACTTTAAAAAAAAATAACGGGTTTCTTTGAAACTCCGCGGACTTCCATATGGTGAATGCATTTTTTTCAAGTCTTCGGATTTACTCAAAGAGTTTTTGGGGTCGCTGAATACTGATATAAACAAGATTTATAGAACACCGTATGACGGATTCCATAAGCTAAAAAATTGATAAAAATTCGAAGTTTTAACTAAGTTGTTATCCTAAGTATATTAAAATGGATAAGAGCTTTCCTGCTGAAGATGAGATAAGTCTGTTGAATATTTGAGACTAGCTGAGCCGCGGAGAATTTTTACTCAATTTGATTTGTAAACGTTTTTGAGGCGTAACTCTTTCCATGGTGAAAACATTACTGAAAAAATATGTATTTAGTTTGACAGTAATCATGCGTGATTTGTCAAAAAGCGCCCTATGGGAAAAAGTATAATACCTCCAATCGGATTGCCCTTTATATGAGATTTCATCCTCAGCCTTTAAAAATCACAATTGGTTTTCTGTTCAAAAGTTGCACCAATATCATCACAGATCGCCTTATAAGACCCCGTCAGTGTAATAAATTAACATTTTTGCACAGAATGCAGATGGTATGTTTTTTTATTTCAGCACAGAAAATACTCGTTTCTTCTGATCGTTTCCAGCAATCAGTCAGGTCTACCCAATATGTTGACATCCATTTCTGTTCAAGCTCTGGATCAGATCGGTCAACATCACGCAACCCGAGAGTAGATGGAGCACCGAGTGCATTTGTGAGACAAATAAATAGGCATGGCCTAGAAGAATGAGCACGGAGTAGGTCCCTGACCTATTCGGCTTTCCAATAATGCGGTGGTTGATATTATCACCGGGCTTTGCCTTATGGAAACACATGGCAAACATAAGGGGTTCCTTCAAATGACTTCTGCTGCAGCTTCAGGAACGAGCGTTGAACACTTCCTCTACCACATTTACTTCTATATGTGTCTTGAAAACTTCCTCTACCACATTTACTTCTATAGATGTCTAGTAGACTTAGAATAGGCAGCGATCTATAGTATTTTATAGTTTATTCAAGAGACGAAGTGGTTTTAGCACATTGTGAATCAGAGTTCAAACTGGTGGTTTCACAATGGACCTCCACGTCTAAGTGGGACGCCTCCACACCCTTATGGTGAGTGGCAACCGTCGTAACCTAACATAGCACAGGTACTGAACTGCGAATTTATTTCGCCTATTCAGGCCTTTCCTGCAGGGTGGGTATTCATTCGATGCCTTCTTAGTTGTGTTAGTTTGCTCTTAAAATTTTTATGTTCGGCAAAAATGGAAATGGGAAACAATTACGGTATTCTTAAAGAAGGAAAAAGTTGCATACGCGTATTATGAAGAGTGGTTGGTAATTATGAAAATGCAACTACGTTTAGGCTATTTTCACCATAGAGCTGGAGCTTCACATGAAACTTTCGAGGCGTTGTGGCTTTCAGGGGCTTAAAAGGCAGACAAATCCTATATCTAAATAAAGCGATAAAGCCATAACGCTTGGAATGCTAGGAATGAACTTCTGTCTTAAGATTTTGAAACGTTTTTGGATTGTCTGCATGACATCGGTCTTCAGTGCATAGCATCCAGAAGAAGAAAGGCGTTAGTAGACAAATAATTTTAAAGGTCAAATTTGCATTCGATTTTGATGATTTGTTAGTTAAATGAAAGCTTTTAAAATTTTAAACCACTTGTTAATTATAGAACTAAGAGATTAATAAAGTAATGCATTTTTTAATTCGAGTTTTTTTATGAAATAACACCCGAATTGATACGAGGGTGGATTGATAAGTCTTTAGAATGAAAAACTAGACATTGGTTTTTTAACAAAAATTGATTTATTTTTCAACATAATCTCCTTTTAAGTCAATACATTTTTTCCACCGCTTTTCTAACATATTTAATCCTTCTCTAAAATATGTTTTTTCAAAACCTTCAAAATAAGCATTTTTTTAAGCTATAACTTCCATAACGAGCCATTATTTCATATTTGGAAAAAGTCACTGGGAGCTAAATCTGGTGAATATGGCGGATGAGGGAGCAATTCATAGCCTAACTTGAGTCACGTTCTACCCATTGTTTGGACTGTTCTTTAGACTCTGGTGTATAGTGGTGGACCCACGTTTCATCCATCGTTATGAAACGACGCAAAAATTCCGATGGATTTCTGTTAAACATGTCTAAACCAACTTTTGAAGTCGACATTCGGTTCATTTTTTGCAGAGGAGTTAGCAAACCCGGCACCCATCTTGCTGAAAGCTTTTTCATACCCAATTCATCATGTATTATGTTATGCACACGTTCATAACTAATGTTCGCAATGTCAGCAATCTCTCTCAATTTAATTCTTCGATCTTGTGTGACAATTTTGTACACTTTTTCCACCGTTTCTGGAGTCGTTACCTCTTTTGGCCTCCCAGAGCGTGGCTCATCTTTGGTGCTTATGCGACCACGTTCAAACTCGTTTACTCAATTGTAAACTGTTGCATTTGAGGGTGCATGTTCCCCTAATACTGTCTGCAACTCCTCAATAATTTGTTTCTGGTTTAAACCTTTCAAATGAAAGTACTTTATAACAGCACGAAGTTCACTTTTTTCCATTTTTAGTAAAAATACAATAGTGTTTTGCAAAAATAATTCTCAAAAAAGTACCGTTTGACCATATGTTATGAAATTTTGACAGCTCGTTTCTGACAGTTCACTTTTAACGATCACAATAATTAAGTAAATTAATGACCGATGGATGTCACAATTCTAAAGACTTATCAATCCACTCTCGTATTTATTGCTAAAGAAGCAGTACAAAGTAAATTTTAGCTTACTTTTGACCAAAGTAACTTGAAAGTTATGCATTCGTTAGCTATAATCTTATATAAAATTACTATAAATGACAGGTTTTTTGTACAATTTGCTTGTAAAATATAAAACTTATCCCAAAGTACGATCCCCTTCTTGATTTATCGGCGGAACTCGAGGTCGGTTTTCAAGCAAGTTTCTAATTGAAAAAGAAAAACAAAATCCACTCAATCCGGCTTTTTGAAGCGATTTCCATTTTTTATCAACAATGCTAAAGATACATCTTATCCTTTTTTATGCATTTCAAACTATTGTGACACATGCAGAGAACGTTAAAGTATAGAGAAGTCTCAATAACAGGAACGTATGGAATTTCGAGGGGTACTCGTCTCGCGAAGACTGATCACCACAGACACATTTTTCACCAAAACTTAACAGAAGGGGGCTGAATTATGTAAATTTAGCAGCAGTCGATAAGAATTTCTTGGTGATTAGAAGCAAAGAATGTTAGGTAGCTTTTTAATATGACCTATATTTGATTTTTTTCCAAATCATCCAAAATTATATATGTACATATATTATGTCTGTCTGTCTGGTGGTAAAACTTTGTTGAATTCCCGCATGCTATTAACCGACCGCATAAATTTAACGTTCTCTGCTCTGCTCCTGGTATACAGAAATGAGGGAAAGCAAAACTAAATTGATGACATTTGCTGCTTTGATTCGAATTTCGCGGGCACATATTTTTTTATCTCATTCAACCAAACATACTTACGTTCTTGGGAGTTCGAACCCGTGTAGTGATGCCACTGAACAACTGACAATTATAATTTTTATATTGCCGTTTTAATTAAAAAAGTGTCGAAAACTTCCATTTAGTCATGGCCGAAATAAAAGTAAATTAAAAATGAAACTGAACATTTCGAGAAGGCTTCCTTGATTTAGATGATTTTTGAATAAGCTCACCTTCAACCAAAATGTATCTAAGTCCATATCAGCAGAAAGATTTACAGCACTCAACCTTAGGCCATTTTCATGGACTGAGAATTTGCTCGGGGGCGCCATCTACAAATTCACTGAAGTGAAGTGTCAATGGGAGTATCTGGAAAGAGTCTTGTAAGTGCTTGAGAAAAACGTCAACCTGCATTATATGGTTTTCATTTTAGGTTTTATGAAGAAATTTTCCATAAAAAAATAAAGGAGTGTATTTATAATTTTGCAACGGGGTGTAATGAAAGAAATCCGGGGGATATGAATTAATAGTGGTTCGGGCAGGTGTGAAATTGCTTCCCTTTCCCTTGTTCCCTTGTAATGGAATGTGCACTTGCAGTGATGTGTAAAATTCGACTTTGATATATGTACTTATTGCACTATTTAACCATTTGTGCGCTGTGTTTATCACCAACTTGGAGTTGTGTTCTATTGACATTAAAATAAATTTACTTACGAAAAAGTTTGCAAATGGATACGCTCAGAATAAATTTCGACCACTAAAAATATTTATATAACAAAAGCGGCCAAAATTTGTTCTTGTTGCCCTGGCCATATTTGTCCGACTAGATTTGTCCGGAAATGCCTGAGTGCCAACGCTAGTTCAAACATCCCCACAACAGTACTTAGCCTAAGAGTTTCGTAAGTGAATTCAAATATTTGCGGTTTATGTTATAGAATTTCCAGCTTGACGAATTATTTGCCACTTAGTAGTTAGTTTAAGAAATTATGTATGTCTGTAATAACTTCGAAATTGTGTAGTTATGTTTATGTGAATATAGCCATATGCTCCTTAGATATTTTGCAGCAAAATTTCACAGACGCATCGTCG
Organism: Anastrepha fraterculus; assembly: GCA_037575425.1. NCBI lineage: Eukaryota > Metazoa > Arthropoda > Insecta > Diptera > Tephritidae > Anastrepha > Anastrepha fraterculus. The sequence continues at coordinate 7,553 of JAYXIM010056187.1, read as the reverse complement.
TGCTTGTGTGCTTCTGTATTTTTCTTTCATGAATTTGTGTTTGGTAAAATAAATTATAAACTTTAAACTGAACTGTTTATGTGGTCGTTTACTAACTTGCTTGGCCAGTTTAATGTTTGCCACTCTTTACAATTCAAAACAATAATTTTCTGCATACCATAAGTTGCATACAAGAGTTCAAGTGTATGCACAGATAAGCAGCCATATTGTCAGCCCCAACATATGAGGTTTTGAAGGGGGAGCTCCTCCAGACAACGAGTTTTGCAATAGGAGAGTATTTATTATCTTAAAATAAATTACTTATTGATATTGATGCTTAATGAATACACAACAATTTTCTTGAAATAAAGAAAAATAATGGCTGCGCTACAGCTTCTTGTAATCAACTGAAACCCACCAGGCAAAAATTGTTCATTAAAATAAATTATTTCGCTTTGCTCTTACCTACATATTTGTATCGAAAAAAAAAGAAAAATGAAAATTTGAAGTGAAAAAGAAAAAAATTACACTTATTTTAAAAGCAAATTGATGAAAACCACGTTTTTAGTGATAATTAGTGCAAAATTTGAGGTACATGCAAAGGATAATATGTTAAAAAATATCCCTGTAAAATTTTACGTTGATTACTTTCTGAGTTATATTCGATAGCGCGAAAAAAACGTATTTCAAGAAAAACGCGATTAAAGCTTTCGTTCTTACTCATCTTTCATTCGACGCTCATCACTTCACTGACTTTTTATGGGCTGTTTAGACTTTCTATTAAGCTTAAAACATTGAAAAGATATTCTTTAGATTGCAAATGAATTTTTAAAGCAAAAACAAAAAACAAATGGAAAATGTGAAAGTGCCGGAGGGGCTGCCCCCTTAATCTGTATCTATTTAAATTCTTAGTATTGGGATTCCTTTGCTTCCCTCCTAATTTAACATGTACATCAGGGCATACTTTATGTCGTAGCTCCTTTCCAACTTCAGCTGAAGCAATTGTGACTAATATTCCAAAAATATTTGTGTTAAAGTATGTTAAGTAATTTCCGCTTTCGGTCCACCATTTCTCTGCTCTCTAGAGAACTTCGTTGCTCGAGATCTTTTTATGTTAACCAATTTCGAGATGATCGAAGCACTTATGTATCATATATATAAAGGGTTTTCCAATAACAGGTGTTATTTCGAATAGCCCGCTGTTTCAGTAGGTGTCACTTTTTGATACTTGACAAGTAGAAACTACGCCATTGATAAAAATTGAACGATACACGCTTAAACAAAGCATTGGAATGATTAAAATTATCTATAAAAATGGTGAAAATTTGGTAAAGACGGTTCGTAAAACTCGCACATTTTTGGGGTCATCGTGAACCACCTTGTCGGACCGCAATACATAAATTGATGAAAAAATTCGAGCTGTTGGGATAAGTTAGTGATGTAAAGAATAAAACCCGCTGATTAGGTCGTTGAAATGCATGAAAATGATCCGGAATTCCATCCAAAAATAATTTTGAATAATGAGGTGGCTCCACATCGGTGGCTTCGTCAACAAGCAAAATTATCGGATCTGGGGCTCAGAAAATCCAAGAGTAATTGTTGAAAAGCTTCTTTATTCTCAACGTGTCACTGTTTGGTGCGGTTTATGGTCCGCCGGAGTCATTGGATCTTACCTTTTCGAAAATGAAGCTGGAGGAACAGTTACGGTGAATGGATTGCGCTATCGATGATTAACGATTTTTTATGGCCGGACTTGGATGGTATTGATCTGGACAACGTTTATTTTCAACAAGACGGCGCTACGTGCCACACAGCAACGAAACCATTGATCTTTTATCAAAATAACACCTCTTATTGGGAAACCCTTTATTTTGCAGACTTTAGGCGCAATGCTTCGAAAGCACGTGAATTACATAAATGTTTGAGCAACATGTGGTTTTTGGTAAGAGCAGCCATTTCACCGTCCTATGATGTGATCATTTTGCTTACTTCCAGGCGGGATGCTTTAAAAAACATTTCTATTATGTAACAGTTTGTCGAATCATATGTATGCCAGGGAATCATATAATTCAAGGGAAATTTTTCAAAGCGCTAAGTGTTGGTGTATCGAAAGCAGCAAATATTTCACTCCGAATAGAACGCTCGCGAATATAACAATGTAAACATGTTCTTAAAATTTCGCCTTCTACTGAGTATAGAAAGGTGCTTTCATCTAATTTTCTCGAGCTCCAACACATTGCTTTTGGTGTTTCGCATACAATTGCAGAAACTTAATATTTCGGGGTTATTTTTTACTTAAATTATTTGTTCAACGGTCGCATTAACTTCATTATTTTTAAGGCGTATGCAAGGCTTAGTTTTGTACGGCTGAATAATGTTGCCAAGTCAGTTAATGTTATTTGTTGTTGTTCATATTGAGGTTTTAATGCTTTGCTTCGATATTCAGTAATGAGATATATCTTTTTTCTCGTATTTCTGTCTTAAAATGGGGATAATTTAGAGATGGTGAGGACAAATGCAACGAAAATTCGTTTTCGTTCCTCTTTTATGAGTAATCGATCGATGAATCGTTGGGAGTGATTTGAGACTCGATGAAACGAAAAAGCGACACTAAAAAGAGACATATATATAGATCTTATAGTATATAGCCTGCGAGAGAATGAGATAGAACACAGTTATATAGCGTTCCCTATTCTCCGTCTCCTCTTTGTGCGGTGCTTCGTAGCCTCTCCACTCTTGACTACGAAGCGTTATATGTTGATATACGTATATGTGTGGGGCTGCGTACTGCTGAGCCACGCTATTATAGTGAGTATTGTAGTATGTATACTACACTGCCTATTACTTGCTTTGGTGTTTAGTTCAAGCGTCATACGTATGTATGTTTGTATATATTCTAGTACGTATGTGTGCGCGCCTGCGTATTACGGAGCTACGGTGAGCGAGAAGGCATTATGTACACCTATCCTACACTACCTAATACTTGCTTAGACCAAGCGTCCTACGAATGTTTGTGTGTATGTTAGTACATCTGGGTAATATACGCGTTACGACGCTCATAATGGCAACCGCGTGTGCTATATTGCGTCCGTATTTTTATATTCGTAAATATTTTCATTTTTAAGGATTTATTTATTATTGAGCTCCTCCTCCTATTTGTGGTGTGTGTCTGGATGTTGTGTCACAAATGGAGGGACCTGCAGTTTCAAGCCGACTACGAACGGCAGATATTTTTTGTTATGAGGAGCTTTTTCATGCCAGAAATACACACGGAGGCTTGCCATTGCCTGCCGAGGGGCGACCGCTATTAGAAAAATGTTTTTTTTTTCTTAATTTGGTGTTTTCACCGAGACTCGAACCTAAGTTCTCTCTGTGAATCGCGAATGGTAGTCACACACCAACCCATTCGGCTACGGCGGCCGATAATATTGGAAATAGTAATGCAGATAATGATCATAATAAGATGCACTAATTATTTATTATTAATTTGTAATAAATGGTAATTAATATTGTAACAAATTATTGTTTAATTAATAATAAAATGAAGAATATTTGTAAGAAAAACAACACAATTTTTATTTTATTCGCTCTTTGCTAATACCAGAAAACGTTAATAAAAATTAAATTTACACCTAAATTATTTTCGGTGTTCTTCTTTTTTACTTTATTTGGTGTTAGTTATAAAATTAATTAAAATATTTGAACTCAATGTGCATAAGCATGAATTGATCTACAGTTTTAGGGTCGATTAATTAACTGTGGACGGTTTCAAACCTCATATTCCACGAGAAAAGTCATTATCTGCAGAAAAGGTTTCACCTTTCCCAAGGAAGATAGATGTACAAGGTTTGGCCATTAGCTATAGTGAAAAAACAAAATTATGCGAGCAACTTCGGCTGCCACGTCACGGACTTATGCACGATGATTTCGCATGTATGTATTCATACACTCTTCCAAACAGTCATTGTTCAGATGACAACGAAGGGACATTGTGTTAATTTTTTTTCGTATATCACAGCACAATCTTAGTTTTTTCGTATACAAACCGCTTCGTTATCCCAGTTACACAGCTCCTCAGCAGATTCCAACCAATTCGGTGGGAGCCGATAAACAGTCTGGTGTTGACCACACCAACCAAATTCTCGCCACCATGGCCTTACCAATGGTGGCGAAATGAGAGTAGAAAATAAACAAACAAAAAAAGATGAAGAATAAGCTAAAGGGATTGGAAATCTAAAAATATAGAATAAATTATGCACGCATAAATTTAGATGTATATAAATTTGATTGCAAAGTTTTTTAAATTTTCTGTGTAGAACTCACTCAATTGTCAAATTGGAAGGTGCCACCTTCTGCGTTCTCTGCATCGTGATATGAAGAGTCTGACTTAAAAAAAATCGTATTATTTGTGTGTAAAACCACAGTTACTCGCCAAATACCATGAGATTTTAATAGTGCATTAGTGAAGGGTGTACTTGGTGCCTTTGAATTGTACCTACTTGGTCTCCCTTTAAATACCTACATACATACATATGTTTAAAAGTCCCTTGCATTTAGGCTAATGCATCGAAGCCATTTGCCAAATCAAGTGCTTAACTATTTTTCCACAAAAACTCAAAACCTTGCAAGGCCAGGGGTATTCTCATCTCATTGTATGTTCCACATTATATTAGTTCCACCGGTTTTCTACTCACTTTGAATGTAATGAAAAATTTCTTGCCTCGCTTTTTCGATTTTAATTTCCACATGCTTAGGTGCTCAAAACCAATAAATGAAACTCATTTCGATTGAATCCATCACAGGCACATATGTAAGATATTCTTAACCTCAATTCAAGTTGAGCGAAAGGAAAGTGTGTATGCTGAAATAGCTTTTTAGCTATTAAAAAATGGTTAAAAATACTTAAGCCAGTCCAGCCAGAAAGGATATTAGCATCCTCAATCATTCCACAAGCATACATACAAATACATCTAGACTTATTTCCTTAGCTATTACACACAACAAGGAAAATTTCCTGAAATCTCCTAAATTCTTAAGGCAAACCCCTCTGTGTGTATCAAAATGTTAGGTTTCAACAAAGTTCAATACTTCGAAATGACTGGTAAAGTAAAATTGTTTGAAGGTAAAAGAGAAGGGTGGTACGACCTTCTTAGCCAATCTTTGCGTCGGTTGAGTTTATTTTTTTTCTTTGAAAATTCTTAATTTGCTCAAAGGGGAGAATGGTTGGGAAAATACCATATGTAAATACCTATGTATGTATGTATGTATGCCGATAAAAAATGCGCCTAGAAGTACACGTGCAGATAGTCCTTTGCATACGAGTAATTCGTTTAATAAATACAATAAATTTGTCAATCAAACAAGCGGAGTTTTATAAAAATCTTTACATTTGTAATTAACTCTCTGAAATTGCTTTTCATTAAACCCATTTAATCCATGCCACAAAAGCCACACCTTAGCACAGTGGAGTTAAAAGTGATAGCCCTCCACAGGTCTCGATATTTTGTTTTACGCGTACTTTGTTAATAACACCGCCCAACAGTGATTAATCAACACGAACAAACGCTAGTAATTTTGAAATAGGATACCTCCCAGACTTACTTTACCGAAGACAGTATTAGTCCTTTTTTCACTGGGGGTTCAAGTTTTGGCTGAAAGTGCAATTAATTTATCGAAAATATTCTGTATAAAACGACTGCAAATAAAATGTCTGCCCTCAGACTTCTAAAGAATTATACGTGAAACTTTTTCGTAGTAGATTTTAACCCTCTAACTCCTAACAAATAGGCATTTTTGAAACGTTCTCAAAACTATAATGAAAGTCGTTAAAAAAGGCAATGAACGGGTTAAAGTGTTCTACGAAAGTTTTACGCAGACAATTTTACAAGGAGTCACTGAAGCAGAAAATATCGTACGCGTTAAGACAAGTGATTAAGAAAGGTTCGTATACGTCAGATGTCGCTGAAGGCTCACTCTCTGTCTCCATTTCAGCATGCCTATCAAAGTGGAAAATCCTGAGAGTCGGCACTGCAAAACCTTGTTGCTAGGGTAGAGCTGGCCATCGGCAGGAGGGACTACGCGATGGGCATCTTTTTAGACATAGAGAGGGCGTTTGATAATGCCACTTTTGACAGTATGTGTAGCTCTGCTAGTAGACCGAGTGCTAGTAAATTGAATTCGTTCGATGCTGGCCCAAAGAATCGTCTCGGTGCGAGCAGAGGAAGATCTGCTGGTGTCATCTGGGGTTAATAGAGGCTGCCCCCAAGGCGCTGTGCTGTCTCCATTGCTCTGGTGCATGGTAATCGATCCTCTACTCACCATCTTAAACGATTCCGGAGCATATGCGGACGATGTTGCTTGTTTGGTAACATGCCCTTCGCTTATGAACATCTGCAGGAAAGTACAGAAAACTCTGGATCTGTTTGACACTTGGCGCTGTGCGAATGGGCTATCGGCAAATCCCGCCAAGACTGGTATTGTCCTCTTTACCAGAAGGAGGAAGCTTGATGGACTCGTTCTGCCTAAGCTTAAAGGAGTCACAATCCAGCTATCCAAGGAAATTTAATATCTTGGAGTAATACTCGATAGTAAGCTCATATGGAAAGCACACGTTGAAACAAAGGTATCCAAAGCACTGACAGCTTTCTGGCAGTGCAAGGATGTCTTTGGGAAAACGTGGGGTCTTTCTCCTAGCAAGGTTCTATGGATCTACACGGCTATGATAAGACCTATTATCACCTATGCATCAGTGGTCTGGATGAGTAGACTCTCTCACGTGGGAGTCAGGAGGACCTTATCGAGACTATAGCGCACTGTGGCCATCTGTTGCACCGGAGCTTTTCCGACTACTTCAGGCCCGGCATTAGGTGCTCTGATGGGGTTGCCACCACTTGATGCTTTCATCCAAGGAGAGGCCTTGAAGGCCATCGGCAGGCTGAAACCCAATGAGAACTGGTACGGCCCCTGTCCGGCATTGGAACACTGAGAAGGCATTGACGTCGATCCAATGATTCTCTCTATGCCCCCTGATTCCATGCCATCAAGAGTCGTACTTGAAAAGAGATACAGTGATCAGTTGTGGCCAAACTCAGATAATGAGCCCGACAAACACCGTATTCGCATTTTTTCGGATGGCTCCAGGACCAAGAATGGCTCCGGCTCTGGGGTCTACGTGGAATCCAGCGGGTCAAAACTGCACTTTGCTCTTGGAATGCATGCATCTGTGTTTCAAGCGGAGGTGTATGCAGTTCAAGAAGCGATGAACTTTGTTGTGGAAAAACGATGGAGATGCAGATCTATATGTGTCTGCAGCGACAGCCAAGCTGTGCTTATGGCCTTAGACAGTCCCCCAACCACATCAAGGGTAGTCAAGTCTTGTAAATCCAGGCTGAACTATGTCGGTAGACATAATAGCTTGATGCTAACATGGGTCCCGGGACACGTGGGTATCGCGGGTAATGAGACTGACTCTGACTCCTTAGCTAAGATGGGCTCTGAGGTCAACTTCTTTGGCCCAGAGCCCGTTTTGTCACTCCCTTCTGCGGCCATCAAAGCCACGGTTAGCAAATGGGTAA
>JAYXIM010056186.1:0-23449 GCA_037575425.1 Anastrepha fraterculus | reverse complement strand
AATTATTCCTTTCTTTTTTGCCATCTTTGTGGATGTGAAAAATTGGTACTATTTAACAAAAAAGTATTAAAAAATTTAGTGAGGTTCTACGAATCCGAAAAAGTACTGAATTAATCGAAAATTCAATTAGGTGAGTTTACCTTCTGGTGTGGCATTAGCGTTGTATATCAAGACATTGATGATCAAATATAGAACAAAATAGAAGCCATGTGTCAAAAACAATCCACTAAATACCAGGGTTCAATCTTAACAAAAGTTCCATAAGAGCCAGAACAAACCGTCTCATCTTCGTCCTCAGCAGCGAATTATAAACTAGCAGCAGAAACCCAGTATCTCCTTCATTAGTAGAAAATTAAGAGGGAACCCTGTTAGGGTTCGTTGGTTCCAATCTCCGTACATGAAACGCCAAAATAAATAAAACCTTTTTTCTAATAGCGGTCGCCCTAGGCAGGCAATGGCAGTGTACTTCTGCCGTCAAAAAGTTTCTCATAAAAAATGAAGTCGGCTTAAAACTGATTAAAACCATTTATAGAACAACATCAAGAAGCACGCCACAAATAGGAGGAGGAGCTCGGCCAAATACCTAGCAGAAGGATTCACGCTAATTATATATTTATTATTAATCTTTAAAATCTTTAAGAACAACTTATAGAAAAATTCGTAATTATTTTGGTGGAAATAATTATTAGAATGAGTCAACAATTCAAACGTTGGTAAAAAAATTAAAAAAAAAACAGGTTATGTCGAGGATAGAAAAGGACTTGCAGAACGAAAACTTTTCATTTCATATTATATACGTTTATTGTTCTGAACAAATTTTTATATCAGAACTACATTTCTAAAGTAGAGAGTGGTATCAAAGAAAACTGTAAATCTTTTTGGTAGTTCATTAACGGTAAAAAGAAAACCACTGGAATTCCAGAAAAAATGCATTATTTGGGGTAAACGTTGTCGGGCATTCAAAATATTAGTAACCTTTTTGCAGATTTTTTTCGATCTGTTTATGTTTGTCAATTCGACACCGGAATAAGATTTAACAGCTCACAAACAAGTAAAGGTTTCCAGCTCTCATCTAATGATGTACTCAGGAGCCTATCGGCCTTGGCAAATGACCCAACTCCTGGAGAAGATGGCTTCCCTCGTATACTACTAAAAAACTGTGCTACATCACTAGCAAAACCATTAACAATTATCTTCAATAATTGGAAAGAATCATTTATCATACCGATACATAAGTCTGGAAGCAAGTCGGAAGTCCAAAATTATCGCCCTCTCTACAAAATCTCTTGCATACCTAAACTCTTTGAAAAGCTAGTTTATAATTTGATCTTCTTCCAAATTTCAAATACCATATCGCCTAATCAGCACGGCTTTGTTAAGAGCAGATCTACTGTTACGAATTTAGGGTTATTTACAAATTATGTCTTAAACCAATTTGAAACAGGCCAACAATGCGAAGTTATATTCACCGATTTTTCGAAAGCGTTTGATCGAGTCAGCCATAGTATCCTACTTAAAAAGCTGGGTTCATTTGGTCTTCATCCTAGCTTTCTCAAGTGGCTTGCATCTTATCTAACAGATAGAACTCAATTCGTTCGCATAAATAACATAAAATCTGATGCCATCAAAGTTACCTCAGGCGTACCGCAAGGTAGCCATCTTGGGCCACTATTGCTCTTAATGTTTGTTAATGACATTCCAGACGTTTTCGAGACATCACGTTGTCTGATGTATGCAGATGACCTGAAAATTTACAGTCGGGTAGAGAACGTAACTGACTGCATAAGACTTCAAGAAGACTTAACAAGATTGGAAACTTGGTGTGATGATAACTCCTTACCTCTTAATGCTGGTAAATGCCAGCACATGTCATTCAGTAGACGAAAAGTTACGATTGATTTCGATTACAAGTTGGTCACTACCACCCTCACAAAAATGTATGAAAAGAAAGACTTCGGGGTCATATTTACATTGAAAATGTCATGAATTGTCTGAAGAATTTGTATTTTTCTCTTGTGAGATCAAACCTCGAATATTGCAGCATCATTTGGGATCCATTCTATATGGGTTCATCTTTAAGAATTGAGAAGGTTCAAAAACGTTTCACTCGATTTGCTATTCATTCACTTCGTTGGCCTTGCAGTTTGCCTGCATATAAAAGTAGATTTCTTTTGTTAGCATTGCCAACTTTAGAAATGCGGAGAAAAACCTCATCCGTAATGTTTATAAGGGACATAGTTACGAATCATATCAAATGTCACTTCTTGCTGGAGCTGATACTCTTTAATTGTCCCACTCGTAACCTAAGACTCAGCAATATGTTCCATTTACCGTATCACAAGACCAATTTTAGTCGGAATGAGCCGCTTGCACGTTGTGTAAGACAGTCTAACCAATTATGCAAACATTTAGATATAGATATTCTCTAACTCAAGATGAGACCTTCAAATCAAAACTTAATCTGGAGATACACTTTTTGAATTGTGACTAATGTATCTCACAGTATTGTTTACCATATATTATATTTAAGCTTTAGTATTAGTAATCTATTTAAGTTATACTTTAATTGATGAAATGAATAAATAAATAAATGATGTACATATGTATGTATATGTAGTACAGAGTAACTTTGCTACTTTGGACTAAGGCATCTGAGTAGTAAAGTCCTCTCTCTACTATGCCCGCCCTAATGCATGGCGCAGAAACGTGTACCATGACAACATCCGAAGAAGCGACGCTTGGAGTGTTTGAGAGAAAGATTCTGCGCAAGATTTTTAGACCTTTGCACGTTGGCATCGGCGAATATCGCAGGCGATGGAGCGATGAGCTGTATGAGCTTTACGACGACATAGAAATAGTGCAGCGAATAAAGACAAAGCGGCTATGCTGTCTGGGTCATGTCGTCCGAATGGATACAAACGCTCCGGCTCTGAAAGTATTCGATGCGGTACCAGCTGGTGGTAGTAGAGGAAGAGGAAGGCCTACTCTGCGTTGGAAAGATCAGGTGGAGAAGTACTTGGCCTCACTTGGTGTGTCCAACTGGCGCCGATTAGCACGAGAAGGAAATGACTGTCGCGCTTTGTTAAACTCGGTAAGCGTAAGCGGTTATCGGGCCAATTAAGAAGAAGAAGTACAGAGAAAGACTTTGGTCGTTTAATAGTACTTTAACGTTATTATATGCAACTATAATTATTTTAACATGAAAATGTTTAGAAGTTTTCATTAACAAACCAATCCAATATAACATAAAAACAATAATAAAATACGGATTTGATACTGGGAAAAGAAAAGGTAGATTAAGAAAAAAGAAAAAAGTAGTTATTAAAGAGTAAAGAGAAAAATTTAATTAACTCTGTTGAGAATATTGCTGCTGTAGCATAAACTGCTGCTGAACAACCTTCAACATCGATATCTCGGCGTTCCCAACAATGAGGCATTCATGAATCGACTTTTTGGACATTTAAATGATGTAATTTTTCACATATAATTGTTAAAGTTTGACATTTACGAAATGGGACGCTATACGCCTGAACAAAATTGGGTCTTCTACTCACACTGTGAGACATTTGAAAGAAAAATTCCAAAAAACAGATGTGCCAACAAGACAGTTTGAGGATCAATTTGTTAATCGTGTTCGTGAAAGTGGATCGTTAAAGGATAAAACAACACGCGAACGTGCTCCTACAGTGCGTACACCCGAAAACATTGCTGCTGTAGCCGAAAATGTGCATTAACATCCAACAGCCTCAACTCGTCATCGTTCTCAAGAATTGAACATTTCACGCACTTCTTTAAGGAGAATTTTGCATAAAGACCTCGGTATGAAGGCTTACAAATGTCCATCTAATGACCATCCAATACGTTTTCGGTTCGCTCAATGGGCAGAAAATCGTTTGACCGAAGATGAGCATTTTTACCGAAAAATCATATTTTTTGATGAAGCTCATTTTCACAACGAGTCACTGTTTGGTGCGGTTTTTGGTCTGGCGGCATCATCGGGCCATTTTTTTTCGAAAATGAGCGAGGAGCCGCGGTTACAGTAAATGGCGAGCGTTACCGTGACATGCTCAACGAGTTTTTGTTTCCAAAACTTGACGAGAATGACATGGACGACATTTGGTTTCAACAGGACGGTGCAACTTGTCACACTGCCAAAGTTACACTCGAACTTTTGGCTACCGTTTTTGAAAACCGAATAATCAGCCGAAATTCCAATATCAATTGGCCGCCTCGGGCCGTTAAGGACAAATGCTATGCGAACCATCCAGAGACGATTGATGTTTTAAAACACGAAATCGAAGTTTGCCATTCATGAAATTGGAGCCAAACAATCGAAAATGTGCTTAAAAATTGGGTTGATCGAATGGCCTACTGTAAAGCCAGTCGTGGCAGTCATTTGAACGCTATTATTTTTCATTCATAAATGACAATGTTCAATCTTCAAAATAAAAAAAAAGTTTGAAAAAATATTGATTAGTTTTGTTGTTATAGCCGACTCAAAAAGCAAATTTTACATGGCCCACTCTATACTATCAACTACAGCAATAAGAAGCCTTTAATATAACTAAGACATTATCAACTTCGAAAACATAGAGTGAACACCATAGGCCCACAAATATGACGTGACTATCAAGCAAAAATTGAAAAGTTTTTTCTAATCGCGGTCGTCCCTCGGCAGGCAATGGTAAACCTCCGATTGTATTTTTGCCACGAAAAAGCGCCTCATAAAGAATATCCGCCGTTTGTAGCCGGATTAAAACTGTAGGTCCTTCCATTTGTGGAACAACATCAAGGCGCACACCACAAATAGAAGGAGCAGCTGAACCAAATACATCAGCATAAGCGCCAATAATTGACAAGATTGTGAAGAAGTGAAGATTTAATTGTCTCTTCTCTAATTTCGATAAGTATATATAAATCCAAGTGTCAAACTTAATGCAAATTGAAAACGAAAGTTCCATACATTAAAATAAAAAATTTCACATTTTTTATTTAAAAATTAAGAACATTACAGTATACATTTTTTTATCATTGAATTTTGGTAAAATTTATGTTTTAAGTAGTAAAAGTAGTAGTAAAGTAGTAAAAATCAGGTTAGTTTTTAACACTTTTTTGGCTGATGGTGCACGGCACTCGAAGTGAAGTCAGACTTGAGAGAGCAAAGAAGTTGCTTCGCTTGGCCGAAAACGGTCAATTTCTGAACATTGTGCTTTCTGACGAGAAAATGTTTCAAATTGAGCAATTCGTAAACTCCCAAAACGATAGGATTTATTTGAGCGACCGTTCATACGAGAATTTGAGTCAACGATTGGCCACCAGGAGGCCGGCAGCACCGACCACAGATAATGGTTTCGGTCATTGTAACCGCAGATGGGCGCTCTCCAATTGTTGTCATCGAGCCTGGCGTCAAGGTAAATGCGAAATATTATCGGGAAAGCATTCTGGAGATTGCTTTGAAGCCGTGCTCAGACAAACATTTCTGTGGCACACCAACGTTCTGTACTCGATAACGTCTACACAATGACGCTCAAATTCACCAGACGCGCATCTGATTTATTAGTCTATTTAGGCCATTTTGGAGAGCAAGGTCCGAACCAAAAAGATTCACCAGTCGCGAAGAGCTGAAAAAATCATTGTCCGGGAGTGGGCCCAAAGACCTGCAAGTCACATTCGGGTGCTTGCGATTCGTTTCTGGGCCGTCTCAAGGCAAAAGGTGGTAATATCGAGCAAAAGTAAATTGATTCTTAATTTCGCATTATTTTCCCACATTTTTTACTTTGAATTGAATTAAAGGACTTTTTCAAAGAGTGTACATAGTACGCTTAACGGGTTTTTATATATAATAATTAAACAATAATTAATCTCAAGAAACAGAAAGCGAATTAATTATACTCTAATTTGGGCCAGCCTCATATTGGTTGGCATTGCGTCGATACATTTCATATTATATTGATATGATTCATATTATATTAATATATAAATATTACATACACATACATACTACTTCAATGTCATCCAAAGCAAGAAACCTACATATGTACATATGTATGTAAATGAACACGTATCTAAATACGAATGAAAAATTAATTGCATACACTCGAATGCTTCTACAGAAATACATTTTTCATTGTAAAAAATTGCCTTGTAAAAATTCTCAGCCAGATTAAGCTGGTTCAATAACAAATTTTCCGATTAAACTTAATCCCTGAATTGATTTCACTCTGGTACACAAAATGGGGTGGCTTTCGAGAGTTTTGAATAATGGACAAGTACTGTGTCATCAAAAAGTCAGCGCTCATAACAATACAAAAACAAAATAAATGAATAATTTTTTCATGCTTCTCATGGTACAAATGCATTCGGTGGATTGTCATTGCCTGCAGTGAGTGGACCGATATTCGAAAAACATTTGCTATCATTTTGCTGTTTCATGCCTGGGAGTTCGGACTCTACCGAAGGGTCGTCACTTACCAACTCATTCGGCTACGACGGTTAAACGAAATACTAATAATAATGAAGCTAAAATTTTCAAATATACTTCTTTGGTTAAAAAATTACTACAAATTTTCATTTGCCAATTTGATTAACAGATTGGTTGGGATAAACAAAGCGTGGAAAGCGTCATTTGAATGAAAGTGTTAGCAGATTTATTATTTTAAATAAAATCCCAAATCATTAAAACACATTCTTGCGTCTTTCTTTAATATCCGAATTAAATGTAATTCCAAACGCCGCACAAAATTTCGCAGCATGACTTCAGCAGCTGTTGAATTATTCGTAATTTATATCGACCACATACATACAAATAAATTTATTAGACGTTCGTATTAATAGCTCGTCGTGCCGTTAAACGTAAGAGGAAATTAATATTCTAGCCATGGGCAGGCTTAAAGTATTTTACGTATACGCCATGCCTATCCGCATTTTGTAATGCACGTAAAGTTAAAATCGGTGGAGATTCTAATACCTCCCATTGCTCTCTTTAATTTAATATCAACAAATGGAAGATCCCAGAATGGCAAATATAATTTCTCATGCTAAATAATGGCTTGGTGTTGCGAGTATTAATGACGGGTATTACTGACTGGGTACTTTGGGTAATAAAAATATTCGAAAATTTATGATTTGATTAAAATGCATCACGAGCTGGTACTAAATATTTTCCAAAAGTTAAACACTTCTTGTGTGGATGTATGCATGTGTTACTAATACAGTAAGACTAAACAGAATTAAAAAGACAACCATTTCGTTGAGTTCATGAAAGTTTAAAGGTAGTAGACATGCACTTCTGCAAATTGCGATGCTTTCATGATATTTCTGTAAAAATTCAGCAGCAATAACATATGTATGTGATATTTTTTAGTTATTTACATTTTAGTTCTGAAATTGAGTGAATTAAATAATACTTTAGTATGCAAAAATTATTTCAGAGTACACTAAAGTAAGATAAAGAGCTTTGTATGCTACCTTATTTTTATATATTTTCTAATAATTCTAATTAGACAAGTAGTTTGTGTGAAAAAAAAAATAGCAAAATTAACTTTGCTGCTTAAGGAATTATTTGATCTCTTGCAAACTGTGGTGTATAGTTCAATAAGGCACTTGACGATTACACAATGCAACAAAATTACGTTGGTAAATCAGAAGACACATGGGTGATCCATGCCAAGTGATTGAAGCATTTTTGACATTCTCGTCAATTTTCGTTTATTGGTAGGGTTGAGTACAATAAAAAGTAAATTGAAGGAATTAAAAAGCCTATAATTTTAGAATTTATTTAATGCTAAAAATTTTGGTACATAGTTTTATTTTGGTATAAAGTTTTTTAAAATCAACTATCTTCGGTTGCTCGACGATTTCAAAAATATTTTATATATATATTATATTTCTTCTCACATGTTGTCTATTTTTTTCCGTTAATAGTTGAAATTATCTTTAGTAATCCCTTAAAGGTTCGTAAGGGAACATTTAGTGAAAAACGCTACTCTAGCGAAGCGTATACGAGAGGTGCCTTTTACATGTCGGGATTTTTCAGGTGTCGAAAAACGTTGACCTCTTAGTTTGTTTTTTACGTACGGGAATAAAAAGAAGTCATTCGGTGCCAAGTCAGAACTATACGGCGGATGACCTATTAATTCGATGTTTTCGATGCTCAAAAATGAAGTTGTTTGAGCCGATGTGTGAGAGCTCGCATTGTCCAGGTGAAGAGGGATCCGTCTTTGGCGATTGGTTTTCCTAATTTCTTGGAAGACAACTGCCAAACAAATGGTTGTGTACCACTCAGAATTTACTGTTCTGCGTTGTTCTAGTGGTACGGTTGCGACGTGTCCAGTTTTTCCGAAAAAACAGGCGACCATTTGCTTGGAAGTGCTTCGTGCGCGAACAACTTTGGTTGGATTTGGCTCATCTTGAAACACCCATACAGTCGACTGCTGTTTACTTTCGGGCTCATACGCGTAAATCAATGATTAATAACCTGTCACGATGTCATAGACGTGTTTTGAAGCCCCGCGATCGTATTTTTCGAGCATTTCCTTCCACCAATTGACACGAGCCTTGTTTTGAGCGATTGACAAATTATGTGGGATGCAACGCGAACAAATTTTTTTGACAGTCAAATGTTTATGCAATATTGAATGTATGCTGGTCCCACTAATGCCTAAGATTGTCTCAACTACACGATAGGTCACATGACGATCTTGCAATATCAGTTCGCGCACAGCATCAATGGTTTTCGGGACAACTGATTTTGGACGACCTTCACGAAATTCGTCTTGGAGTGAACTAAGACCACGATTTCACCATACCATCGATAAACACTGGTCCTTGATGGAGCTTCATCGCCAAAAAATGAATTAAGTTCATCCATGCAATGTTGCTGAGTTAATCCACGTCGAAAGTTGTAAAAAATAATCGCACGAAAATGTTCACGATTTAATTCCAGTTTTGGACCGAGACGAATCTTTTAAGTTACTGTAAACAACACAAATAGCGCTGGTATTTCAAAACATTCTGAGTACGTAAAAGCCAAAAAATGTCAAACTTCGCGATACAGCTGTCAGTTGCCAGGTTGCAACACCAGGGTTGCCAAATCCCGAAATATAAAAGGCACCCCTCGTAGAAGCTTTAAGAACCCGAGTATCAAAGAAATCTGTAAATTACCTATAAATGCCTTTAAATGGTTGATGCTCTCCTCTATTTTGTGCCTTGTTGGATTGCGCTGGTTTCTCATAAATCGTATAAAGCATCTGATTTCCCCACAGACATTATATAATTTTGCTCTGAAACTCAGCCTGCAATAAACAAGCAAAGCCATTTCTATATAACCTGAGGAACAGATACGTGCTTATGCTCTTGAAAGGGATAAGTTCATGTTTGAGCTCAATGCTGGTGTATCGACACTTTTTTTAATTATAAAGCTAACATATTTTCACTATACGTCATTTGTGTTTGACACCGCTTTCTTGACAGAAATTAGAATGTATTTCGTTGGCTTAAAATGTCGTAGGCGTGTGATAAGCCTTATGAAATAGGACTTCTCAGATGTGGATATTGCGCAGCATTCATTGAGTTTTTAGTAAAGGACAATTTTTTGAGTCTTTTATGTTAAAATTCCGTTTCCATTCATATAAAGTTTGCTAAATTTAGCAATTGGAATTAAATTAAGATTTTTTAACGCTTTTAATTGATTTTTCTACACTTAAGTTAGACCTGGACAGGAGTAAACCACCACTATGGTCTCATTGCTGAAAATCACAACCTGCCAACAAGAAACTAGGTTATCTGTACATTATACTATACAACCAACGATAAGCGGTTTTCAACAATTGCCCATGAAACTAGTAAATATGTAGTTTTTTAAGGACTACTCGTGATCAGCGTCCATTTCTTTTGAGAAGTATTCTTACTTCTTCATGGGAAAGAAATGCATCGGAATCTTACATTAATCCATTTTTCTCTTTTCGATCAGCTATTTTCGGTTGCCACTCATTTTTCTTCTAGCCCATTTTTATAAATCCATTTTCACTTGATAAAACTTATAAACTATCCGGTTGCCTATTAACAGCTGTAACTCGTTCGTTACGCTAAGGTACACAGTTTAATTATAACTAATACATACATTCTTACATACATTCATGTCTATAGTTTCACTTTATTATCCGTCTTGCCGCTTTTTCGCTTTTCCGTTTTCATTACGCGTTTTATTGTGTGCAATTACATTAACATCACGCCTTAAATGCAATCTTCCCCATAAAAACTCAGCGATTGGTCATTGCTATAAATGCTCGAATGGTGCACATCAGCACTCTCGCATAAATACACACAAACATTCGGCAAAATTTGACCGCGCACTCATAAAAAAATTATAGTAAGTACATAATTTAATGTTATACTGTGGGCAAAAAGTAAGGTGAATTTATTTGTCAAACTTCGCGGGATTAAAATTTCGCTCTAGTTTTTTTTTCATGAGTTGGCAGCACTGTTAGTAACATCTGGGCCAACTTTCATGTGAATGTCATTATCAGAAATATATTTACGCTTGTCTTTACCAAACGACCAAGAGTGCATTTTTCGATTTTTACAATGTCTGATTTGATTGAACAGAGAAGTGCCATCAAATTTTGTTTGCGGAATGAAATTTCGGCTGCGGAAACGTTTAGCATGTTGCAGAAGGCATTTGGTGATTCGATCATGTCGCAGAAAAATGTTTATAAGTGGTACAAAGACTTCAAAGAGGGTCGAGAACGTGTTGATGACTTGGAGCGCTCCGGACGACCATCGACGTCAACAGATGACCAACACGTCAATAAAGTGAAGGAGTTAGTGCTCAAAAATCGTCGGTTGACTGTTAAAGACCTTACTGATATGATCGGAATATCAGAAGGATCTGTGAAAACCATTTTGAAAGACCATTTGGGCCTACGAAAAGTCAAATCTCGTTTGGTACCGAAAACTCGGAATTTCTTGGAAAAAAGTCGTCGCTGATGTGTGTGAAACAATGCTTTCAGACTATCAGGACAAGCTCAAATGCATCATTGCGGGAGATGAGACTTGGATTTATGCTTATGACCCTGAAAAAACCGACCAATCAAGCGAATATCGGCCGAAAGGCGAGGCCAGACCGAAAAGAGCACGTCAAAGTCGTTCAAAAATAAAGGTCATGGTGACAGTTTTTTTCGATTTTCGTGGTGTGGTGCACTATGAATTCCTTCCACCTGGCCAAACTGTTAATAAGGAATATTATTATGCGTTATGCGTCGTTTATGTGAAGCACTTCGTCTAAAAATACCAGAATTATGGGCCAACAACTCTTGGTTTTTGCATCACGATAATGCACCGTCTCACACCGCACTCGTTCTTCGTGACCATTTCGCCAAAAATTCCACGCATATCGTTCCGCAACCATCGCATTTGCCTGATTTGGCTCCGTGTGACTTCTGGCTATTCCCAAAACTCAAGAGACCACTCCGGGGAACGCGTTTCGAGTCGATTGAGGAGATAAAAACTGAATCGAAGAAGGTGCTGATGGCTATACCGGAAATGGAATATTTGGCATGTTTCGGGGATTGGAAAAATCGTTGGCATAAGTGTATTTCATCGAAAGGGGATTATTTTGAAGGGGATGAAATTGATTTACAAGAATAAATAAAGATTTTTCATTTTACAACCAAATTCACCTTACTTTACAACCAAATTCACCTTACTTTTTGCCCACAGATATGTTATTTTTATACAAAGTTACCGAAAGCTGCTGTGCGGTTTTGCTTAATTTGTAGTCAGAAATGTCTGTGATACATAAATGGAATATAAATAAATCAATTTGGTTGTTATACAAATCCCTAATATTACGGATACATAAATATGTTAGGGAGAAGATTTAGCTACAAGTTATTTTACTATGTTTGTATGTTCAAGCATGTTAACATAGTAAATTAACAATGACGCATAGTCTTGTCACAACATAAGTACTCGTATAGTATAGTGAAAAATCCAAACAACTTTTTTAAACCAGTTTTTTTACTAAAATAATCAATTTATTGATGGAATACATCTAATCTGACGTTGCTATCGCAAAGTTTGACATAAAATGACAATCAAATGGCTTTGCCAAACAAAAAAATAGAATATGTCTGTACTGGTACCAATTTGGTAACACTGTGTAGAAAATGAAATGAGTATTGTTAAACCAAGAGTTATATTCCCAGGCAGCACAAAACTTAGATAAAGGGGATGCACAAATGTTGGCAAGGGAAACCAAAATCCTGTAGTAAGGAAGCCACAACCCTGCCGTTGATCAGTAGGAAAGCCAAAGTCCTGTTGTTTGAGACGAAATGACGAAATGACGGAAAAACCAAAATCCTATTGCTTGAGAAGAATGAGCTACGGTATACGTCTAAAGTCTACTAGTAGCACTCGGTGTTTGCAGAACCGGTGGAACGGAATACTAGGTCTACGTTATGGATGTTGGTTGCTGTGTCGACGAAGTGGCTTGACACAAATTGCCATGATGTGGCATTGTGTGATGGCCTTTGTTGCAAGTGCGACAGCGATATTTTGACGGACACTGAGAGCCCATTGCTTAGGCTGTTGATAAACAGGTCATACCTTTTCGTTGTGTCGATGCGCTGATTTGAGGTCATCTCCTGAAATTGAGGGCAGCCAGTAAGTTTATGCTTGGAGCTGGAGCAAAGAGCTCAACTCAAATTCGTTACAGCAAATGATGATTGTTTATCGTGATTTGTCGCACAAAAAGGGTGTACGCGCCAATTATATATACCGTGGCGCAAAAGTAACCTTGCGATGTTTTTTGGCTGTAATTAAAAAAAAAAAATAACTTTGATTCTTCTTGCGGATTATTTTTATTTGGTCTTTTAATTTTTTTTACATCAAGTCGAGAATATAATATCATGTAAATGGCCGCCGCCACAGTTGATTGCCATTTGAGCCCTTTTTATGGCATTTTCCATCACTTTGGCTAAAACTTCCGGCGATAAGTCCTCACATTCTTGACGGATATTGTCTTTAAGAGCTGAAAGAGTCTGAGGCTTGTTGACATAAGCCCGCGACTTCAAAAAGCCCCACAAAAAGAAGTCTGGAGCGGTCAAATCAGGCGATCTTGCTGGCCAGTGCAAATCGCCAAAACGGGAGATTAGGCGCCCGGGAAATGCATCCTTCAGCATATCGGTTGTGACACGTGCAGTGTGTGCCGTTGCACCGTCCTGTTGCAACCACATGGTTTCTAATCCCAATTCATCAAGTTGCGGCAAAAAGAACTCATTGATCATTGCTCTGTAGCGCTCACCATACACAGTAACCGTTTGGCCCGCGACGTCTTCGAAGAAAAAGGTCCGACGACTCCTCCAGCGAAAACAGCACACCATACAGTGACTTTGTGCGGCTGCAATGGCTCTTCGTGGGTTACACGCGGATTTTCAGTGCCCCAGAAGCGTAAATTTTGCTTATTTACGTACCCGCTAAGATGGAAATGGGCCTCACCACTCATGATTATTTTTGATGAAAAATCATCTTCCTCTTGGTGGTAATTAAGGATAGCTTGAGCGTATGTTAGACGCGATTGGCGGTCAGCAGCTGACAGCTAACAGCTGATGCACCGCCTGGACTTTGTACGGAAATATCTTCAAATCTTGCCGCGCCTGGCAGCATCTCGACTTGTGCCAGTCTCTTCAAGGCGAGCGGCTAAACGTCGCAGTGTTTCACCAGTAGTTGGACGGCGAGGAAATCTGCGACGAAATTCACGTTGTGCCAAAGTCACCGACCGATTATTTGTCAAATAGAAAGTCAGCAATATTCCGCGTTCTGGAGCAGTGTAGCGTGACATTGTTTATTAATGTGTATTTCGCATGTGTTTACTACACAAATGTCAAAACAGAACTGACATTAGGGGCCAATCGCAAAATTTATAGCACTTTCTGATAGGAGGATTACTTTGGCGCCGCCTGTTATATATAACGAATCAGATGAATGTAAAAATTGGCAATGGCGTTCTAAAACCTGAGTGCACTTGGACCAAGTAAGAAGCGATTTGTAGTCGAGTGACTCATTCTATACCCACTGATTCAAATGAACTAAGAATGGCGGATGCCTCATCTACTAGGCTTCTCAAGTACTGAGCGTTCGAGTTGTCAACGGGCTGCAGCGTAAACAGTGAAACGATTCCTTCTAAAAATATCAGCGTTCCTTGAATCTATCCAACGCCTTTGGATAGTGGTCGCTAGTTACTTGAAAGGCTTTACATATATTGCAGTTTGTTATATCTATATTTAATGGGTTACAATTCTGCACTTAAAAATAATAAAAAAATTATATAATAAAAAAATAAATTGTCAAAGAAGAATCTCGTTGAACTCAAAAACAATGTACCTTGGAAACTGGGCTAAGACAAGCGAGCAAAAACCGAGCCTATTTGCTGAGCGTTTGGAAAACACCTTTAGCCGTAATAAAGGCAGCGATGAAGTAGAACCTCTGGGAAACTGCTCTGAGTACGCTGAATATATAATTCCAGTCACACCAGAGGAATTTGTCAAAGAAATAAACAAAATGGCGGTTAGAAAGTCCCTAGGATTTGATTTAATCCCAACTGAAGCACTTTGTAATCTGCCTAAAAATTGCATTGTCTATTTCATTGTTTATTGTTTATTTAACAAGTGCCTCAGCTTTTGGTACGTACCTATATATTGGTTACTCGCCATAGTTACCGCGATATCTAAGCCTGGTAAATCACCCAGCGACGTGTTCTCTTACAGCCCAATGTCATTGTTACCAGTAATGACGAAGCGTTTTGAAAAATATACTTTTAACACGTCTACAGACTCTCATTGAAAATAAACGCCAGATTCCCATTTACCAATTTGGTTTCAGAGAACCATTGGCAAATGAGCAAGAAACAGCAATATTTGCGGATGGCACTGCCATACTTACAGTCAATAATGCTTTAGAAAACGGAGCGACTAATGTGCAAGAAGCTGTTAACCTTTTTGCTACATAGGCTTGACTTGAAATTGAATAAGCCACATTTCTTATTCTATCAATCTGCAACAAATTACTTATTTACAATCAAACACTAAGATGGGGTTGAAATTTCGGTGTACAATTCTGGGGATGCGTTAACCAAAAGTACATTACCTCTATCTTCTAAAGATGAGCGACTTTCGTCGAGATCTTGGCATACCAAATGTGTTCGCACTAACGAAACAATTTGCCAAAACTCACAAACAGCGACTACAAAATCATGTTAATGATGCCTCGGCTGAATTCTTCTCGAAGGCAATTAAAAAACACAACTAGCTGCAATTGTACAACGCTTCTAAACAATGTGTTTTAATCTATCATATAAAAATAAGTCGGGTTTTCCTTCCTGACGCTATAACTCCAGAACGCACGAACCGATTTCCACGGTTTTGCATTCGTTGGAAAGGTCTCGGGCTCCGTGAAGTTTATAGCTCAGTTAATTTCAAGTGACATTTATTATTATGTACGTGGACCAAAATCATTTGCGCATTTAAAAACTGAGAATCATGTCAACTATAGGGTTTGCTGGAGAACGGTTCTCTTTGGGATTTAACATTTGCGGATTCAGTTGTTTCATCAAATGCGTACCAAATACGAACGCTGTTCGTAATTATCATCACCATATGTTTTCCTTCACAACCAATTTAGTTATGGAATAAATACAAAGACGACATATGTGAAGATATCATGCATCGCTTCCGCATTCGAACGAATAATCCCGACATGCAATAACCGATGAAAACTACAATACAATGAGGGATTGATTCTGATTGAGGATCAATGCTTGACTATTGCAAACAAGCTACTGATTGAAGTAGGAATGATTGCGCCAAATCGATCGATGCACGATGCATTCAACCAAGAATTAAATCTAGAGCTGCAATACAATGTTGATACAATGCAGGAATACGGTCGAAATAATATGCCGTTGCTGAATGAACAGCAAAAACAAGTATACGAAACATTAATGCAAGCGGTGGACAATAATACTGGTGGTCTATTCTTCCTGGAGGAACAGGGAAAACATTTGTCATTTCATTGATTTTGGCCACTATTCGATCAAGATGTGACATAGCTTTGGCTTTAGAATCATCAGGAATTGCGGCGACTCTTCTAGATGGCGGCCGAACTGCACATTCTGCGCTTAAGTTGCCACTCAATTTAAACACAATTGCTACTCCAACTTGCAATATTTCCCGATCCTGTGCAATGGGAAAGTTGTTGATGCAATGCAAGCTCATTGTTTGGAATGAGTGCACAATGGCCCATAAGAAATCACTTGAAGCACTTAACTTCACACTGACGAATCTTCGGCGAAATAACAACATCTTTGGCGGCTTGATGATACTGTTGGCAGGGGATTTCATGCCGGAATGCTTGCCTGAAGTCATCATCTTTGTGGAACAACATAAAAACATTATCGCTAACCACTAATATGAGAGTTCAACTACAAAATGATCAAAGTGCTTCACAATTTTCCAAACAATTGTTAGCTGTTGGAAATGGAAAAGTCCCAGTTGATGCGACAGCTGGATTAACTACTCTTACCAACGACTTTTGCCGATTTGTAGACTCTCAATTAGCTCTTATTGAAAATGCTTTCCCAAACATAAGTGAGAATCATCAGAATTGGTTAAGTCAACCAGCAATTCTCGCCGCAAAGAATAATGATGTACACGCACTGAATTTCACCATTCAATCAAAAATCGATGGCGATTTGGCAAATCCCGATGATGTAGTAAATTATCCAACGGAGTTTTTGAACTCTCTGGAGTTACCAGGATGTCCACCACATAACTTGCAACTCAAAGTTTGTTCATTCGTTATGATATTGCGTAATTTGAATCCACCGCGACTTTGCAACGGTACTCGACTGAAAAGACTTATGCCGAATTTGATTGAGGCAACCATTATTAACGGAAAGTACGCAGGTGAAAATGTATGTATTCCTCGAATACCAATTATTCCGACTGATCTTCCGTTTGACATCAAACGATTGCAATTTCCGGTTCGCCTTGCGTTCGCAATGACAATTAACAAGGCGCAAGTCTTAGTGTTTGCGGGATAAATATAGAAAATCATTATTTTTCACATAGGCGACTATATCTACGTTGCGTGTTCACGAGTTGGAAGACCATCCGCTTTATTTGTGTTAACGTCAGACCAAAGAACAAAAAATGTGGTTTACCAAAGAGCACTTCAATGAAACGGATAATTTGCGGACACGTATAACGCTTCGATTCAGTATTTACTTTGGATTCACTTTAATTTTTTTCTTAGAGAAGTTCAACTAAATTACACCTCATTTTTGTAATCGAAATGAATTCATTACTGTTGTGAAATGAAATAAAATTTTTCCTTTTCACATATAAAACAAAAAAAAAATTATTTTTCTTCATCTTTTAATCCCCAAAAGAAATGTTACAAAAAAAGAAACCATCTGGGGGCGAATCGGAGTTCGCCGGGTTTGCTAGTCGTGAATAAAAAATCTAAACTTGGAAACAAAAATAGCAGCATAATTTGATATTATTTTCCCGTATTTTGCAAAGCAGATTTAGCGTGAACGTGAAACGACTGTTCATTTGCTCTTGACAATAAAGATTAAAATTAACGAGAAATATGAGTTTCAAAATTTGTCTTTTAAAATGACTTCATACAAACATTAGGACAGGTCACAATTAAGAGGAAATTACCATATGGCACAGCAACTACGAGGGGTGCCTTTTATATTTCGGGATTTGGCAACCCTGGTGTTGCAATCTGGCAACTGACAGCTGTATCGCAAAGTTTAACATTTTTTGGCTTTTACGTACTCAGAACGTTTTGAAATACCAGCGCTATTTGATTTGTTGTTTACAGTAACTTAAAAGATTCATCTCGGTCCAAAAATGGAATTAAATCCTGAACATTTTCGTGCGATTATTTTTTACAACTTTCGATGTGGATTAACTCAGCAACATTGCATGGATGAACTTAATTCATTTTTTGGCGATGAAGCTCCATCAAGGACCAGTGTTCATCGATGGTATGGTGAATTCAATCGTGGTCGTAGTTCACTCCAAGACAAATTTCGTGAAGGTCGTCCAATATCAGTTGTTGTTCCGAAAACCATTGATGCTGTGCGCGAACTGATATTGCAAGATCGTCATGTGACCTAGCGTGAGATTGAGACAATCTTAGGCATTAGTGGGACCAGCATACATTCAATATTGCATAAACAATTGACTGTCAAAAAAATTTGTTCGCGTTGGATCCCACACAATTTGTCAATCGCTCAAAAAACGGCTCGTGTCGATTGGTCGAAGGAAATGCTCAAAAAATACGATCGTGGGGCTTCGAAACGGGGCTTCGAAACACGTCTATGACATCGTGACAGGTGATGAATCATGGATTTACGCGTATGAGCCCGAAAGTAAACAGAAGTCGACTGTATGGGTGTTTCAAGATGAGCCAAATCCAGCAAAAGTTGTTCGCGCACGAAGCATTTCCAAGCAAATGGTCGCCTGTTTTTTCGAAAAAACTGGACATGTCGCAACCGTACCACTAGAACAACGCAGAACAGTAAATTCTGAGTGGTATACAACCATTTGTTTACCAGTTGTCTTCCAAGAAATTAGGAAAACCAATCGCCAAAGACGGATCACTCTTCACCAGGACAATGCGAGCTCTCACACATCGGCTCAAACAACTGCATTTTTGAGCACCCAAAACATCGAATTAATGGGTCATCCGCCGTATAATCCTGACTTGGCACCGACTTTTTTTATTCCGTACGTAAAAAACAAACTGAGAGGTCAACGTTTTTCGACACCTGAAGAAGCGGTTGCGGCATTCAGAACGCATGTTTTGGAGGTACTTCATTCAGAGTGGCAAAAGTGCTTCGACAATTGGTTCAAACGCATGCAAAAGTGTATAGATCTTCATGGAGAATATTTTGAAAAACAATAAAGTGATTTTCGATGATTAAAATTTGTTTTTTGTTCTCTAATCCCGAAATATAAAGGCACCCCTCGTATATATATTTACATGACGCTATAATTTGCCAATGTCAGATTAATTACACTTAAAATTGAGCCTCAAAAACAAAATTCACTATCCACTAGTCAAACATTTTAATTTGACCGCTCATACTTGCAGCAGCGAATTAGCTACAGTGACGAAAAATCAACCACGTCTAAGGTCAAGTGACAGTTTAGTTAATTAGTCTTTAGACTTCCCTTTCCAATTCAAGTAGGTATAATAATATCGTCTTAGTTTTCAATTCTGGTAGCCCAATTTCCATTTATAGCCTCTCAGATTTAAGATAGGGAAAATGCACCGTTCCGGTATTTCACTAATGTTTTGTTTTTCTTTTTTAAAAATATCTGTACATAATTTCCGAATTTCCTAATAGAGATTGCAAAGCTCGCAAGAGTGTCATAATATTCCCAAAGAGAATCGATATCTTATATTTAAAAACTCTCACATCTATTAATTATTAGTTTCTTTCGCGTCTTCTGTTCGTATTGTTTTATCCGAGCCTCGACCTCAGGTCTGAAGTGCCGCATAAGGCCCTGCACAGGCCACACCGCACCGTCAGCCAAAGCACATATTGTGTGACCTTCTATTTGCTTAGTAACTTCCAAGATCATATCGATTTCTTCAATTTTTGCCCTGCCAGAAACAAACCGCTGCATTATTTTATTTATCCAAGCCAGACCTTCCCGACAAGGTGTGCACTGACCACAGCTCTCGTGCTTATAAAAAGCAGATAGGCGTGCTATAGCTTTCACCACATCCGTAGACTTGTCCATTACAATAATGGCAGCAGTTCCCAAGGAAGTTTGTGCAGCCATAAGGCCTTCAAAGTCCATAATGACAGTTTCAGCCACTTTCTTTGGTATGATTGGTGTTGAGGAGCCACCAGGTATAATGGCTAATAGGTTGTCCCAACCGCCTCGTACCCCGCCCCCATGTCGTTCTATTATTTCCTTAAGCGGCATTGATAGTTCCTCTTCAACACTACAAGGTTTATTGACATGTCCCGAAATGGTAAATAATTTTGTACCAGAATTTCGAGTTCTACCAAAACTAGCAAACCACTTCCCACCACGTCGTAAAATAGTAGGTGATACGGATATGGTCTCCACATTGTTAACTGTAGTAGGACAACCAAAGACACCAACGTCTGCAGGAAAAGGTGGCTTTAATCGGGGTTTGCCAGCTTTGCCTTCCAATGACTCAATTAATGCCGTCTCCTCTCCACACACATATGCTCCGGCGCCGCGATGTAAGCAGACATCAAAGTCGAAACCAGATCCACAAGCATTCTTCCCTAGAAAACCGGCGTTGTAAGCCTCGGCAATGGCCGTTTGCGTGTTGCATGCCTCGTTGTAGAATTCGCCACGCATATAAATAAACGCAGTGCGGGCACCTATTGCACGTCCAGCCAAAAGGCAACCCTCTACAAGTTTGTGAGGACTATGACGCAATATTTCGCGATCTTTACAAGTGCCTGGCTCACCTTCGTCTGCATTGACTACAAGAAACTTGGGTCGGCCATCAGATGGTTTGCTCATGAATGACCATTTTAGGCCGGTGGCAAAGCCTGCACCACCGCGACCCCTCAAGCCAGAAGTCTTTATTTCATTCACTATCCATTCAGGACCCTTTAGCAATATTTCCCGAGTTTTATACCAGTCACCTTGCTTTAGCGCGCCTTTCAGCCGCCAATCGTGACGTCCATACAGATTTGTAAAGACGCGATCTTGATCTGAAAGGGGCCCAAAAGTGGTCTTGCTTTGAGCTGGAGGAGTCCCAGGTGGTGGCGCTTTTGGTGGTTTTGCGCCCTGGGGAGGGACTGGTGTGGTTCTTTTTGCTCCCGTGGGTGGTGGTGATGGAGGTTTCGTACTCTGTGGACGTCGCGGGGGAGTTACTCTGGTTTCTTTAGTCGGTGGGTTAGTATCTTTAAAACGAAGCTGGAGGAAAGTGGAAGCCGGGATGTTACTCGAAACATTTCGCAAGAACATTTTTAGCTATGACACAATGTTTGTTAGGAAACTAAATAGTTATATACATAAACACATACATACTTCTCATATGCTTGTATGCTCCAATAACAGGAAGTAGCGCAATTCCAGAACTTTTGTAGGTATATAATTGAAAAATACAAAATAAATGTATCTAGTTTCGAAGTATTTATTTTATTTACTTTTTTTGTGTCTTCAAGCTTTGCCGTTTGTCAATCAAATAAGAACAGCAATACTCATCTCGTTTCAATTTCTCCAGTAATTTTAAAAGGAGAAAAAAGTAAGTTTTAAGTAAAAATTATGTGATATCAAAGTGTGGGTCGCACTACTATGAATGGAAAGTCAGGCTCCATAATTACGGTTGTATATTTTCGTAATGAAGATACCTTAATTAAAACCTTATTAAAACTTTTCCCGCTCCGAAATTAATAAACAAATTGAAATAAAATGCTCCTCAGAGCGTGTTCTACCAGCTTAGATATTATCAGTTTGCTTTCTCGGACCTAATACATGCATTTTGAAGAACAGTGTAATTTACTTCCGACGAATTCGCGTAAGATTCAAAATCCATTATAAAATATTATTTTTCAGGTCCCAGTTCAAACATATGAAAAATCCTCGGTTAAAATAGACGAAGTTACGAGTACTATTCAAAAATGTATTTCATAAAATATATAAAAACTAAAAAAAGTGTTTAATGAAACTAAAAGTTGTTTTTGTTTTTTTTGTAATGTCAATAAAATATTGTAATATTTTATTCGGCTTCAACAGAAAAATATTTTTAAATTTCAAAAAGGTGGCAACTCTTTTATAAATTGTTCTCAAAAGAACTTATTGTAAGTACGTATGATAATAAAATTTGATTTAAGTTGCTCGCACATAAAAAGTTTTTCAAATCAATTTTTTTAACTCTTTAGTTTGATACCCATGTTGTAATTTATACTTCATTTGACCCCAACAGAAAAATGGTAGCAACTCTTTTATAAACTGCTTTTTACATAATTTGGAGTGAGTACCTACTTAAGTTAAACCGATTTTCCTGAACTTAATAATTATTTTTTCAAAGAGGCTACCTTCTTCTTGCTTAACCCTCTTTCGCTTGACATCCATATTGGCTTTTATTAGTAAAATTTCATTTAAATGTTTAAATAGGATACATCCATATAAAAAATTGTATTCGTATAAGTTAATCCAAGTTATAAACTATTTTCTTGCTAAATTTTATCTAAATCTGTCCAGTTAACAAACCTATTCACTTACATGCTTTCACATTTTTATACTACTTTGATTAATTTACCACTTTAAGAATCTTTAAACGCTATTAACTCAAGGCATATTATATTTGGCAAGATACCCTCAACCTCCAGGCAATTTTCTGCATCATCTCATGATCCTTGCTTCATATTTTTCAAAAACTCTGTTCTTCTAGATTTCTTGAAAGCGAAAAATCGAGAGCAATATCATTGTGAACGGTGTTTAATTCCATTACTGGCATACTTAGTTTTAAAGATTCTCCCAAAAAAGGGTAGAAGTTCCTAAGATATCGCTGGGTAATACTAAATCGAATCTCTTCAAACAAGTAGGGACAATCAAGTACTGCAGAAATAATATTATAAGAAAAAGACAGACACAGAGAGACCCACGAATTTCTAATGACTTGAGACTTATAAGCATAAGACGAGCAGAATATGATGGCAAAGGATCTATAAAATTCAGAGACTGAAGGGCATATTAGAGAAATATTTTTTTCACACGTTCGATTCTATTGATAGTTTGCTGACTACAAGGTCTTCAAATAAAAACGAGAGAACTTTAGTGGCGTTACGTCTGTCGAAGCCCAACGTCGAGAAAGTTTTTGAAGTAATATAATTTATATGGTTATTAAGAGAAAATTTGTTATCAAAAATAACGCCAAGGTCGTTAAACTCGCTAACATACTGCTGGACACATGTCGAGATACTGTACTTAGTGCACAAAATGTTTGATGTTTTCATGTAAGATATTCGAAAGCACTTAGATAAGTTCAGCGAAAGACGTGAATTCTGTTCCAAACGTAAAGCCTATCAATATCGACATAAAGTTTAACGGCATCCTCTTGAGTCTTGATTGCTGAGATGATCTTAAGATCATCAGCATGAAGCAAACATTAGCAAATGAGAAATAACTTTTGATGTCATTAATAAATAACACAAATAAAAGCTGCCCCAAGATACTTCCTTACGGAAAACAGAGGTGACAGCAAAGGGAGTACCATAGATGAAGTACCACCAATTGTTACAACACAACGTCTATTGCTAAAATGAGAGTTTATCCAATGCAGAAATGCAGAATGAAAGCCAAAACAAGCTAATTTTCTAACTAAGATGAGAAACTTTGTCGAAGACTTTCGAAAAGTCAATGTAAATACAGTC
>JAYXIM010056183.1:0-16333 GCA_037575425.1 Anastrepha fraterculus | reverse complement strand
AGTGGTTCGATAAAACTCCATCGATTTTTACCCCGTTTGCCCGTCAAATATAACTCAAGCCACTGCAGAAGTGAAAAGCCCAAGAAAGCCACTTGTTTCCTAGAATCTCGTGCGACACTTTGTCAAATGCCTTAGAGAAACCAGTGTAAAATAAACCACTTGAAGTACTTTGGAAAATGGTGGCGTACAGGATTCACTAACAGCAGCAAGGTTAGTAACAAAGCCGGTTACAAAACCATATTGGTTTGGGTTAATTAAAGACTTAACCGCAAAATAAAGTTTGCTTGATATCTTAAAAATCAGCCTATAATTGCGAACATCATTTTTTCTTCCGATTTAAAAAAAAGGTGTCATGATTATAAATTTCCATTAATTTAAGAAAGTGCTCACATATAGGGTTTTTTAATAGGTGCGCTTCAACTTTTTTCCGATAGGGAGGGCGAACGACGCAATATTTTTTTATTTTTCGCTTGTCATTTGTAAACTTCATTAGTATACATTTCATCATGGAACGCTACACACTTGAGCAACGATTGCAAATCGTGCAAATTTTTTATGAAAATAATCGTTCTGTTGCTGCTACTTTAAGAGCATTACGGCCATTTTACGGTCCACTTAACAAGCCGTCCCGTTTTGGGGTTATGTGAAGTCATTGGTCTACAGTAACAAGCCGACGACGATTTGTGAGCTCAGAGCCAATATTGAACGCGAAATTGCTGGAATTTCGGCCGATTTATGCAAAAGAGTGGTCGAAAATTGGGTTCAACGATTGGACTTCGTAAAACGTGCACGCGGTGGTCATGCAAAAGAAATCGAATTTCATACTTAAATATATATGTTCAAACTCGATAATAAAAAAAAAATTAGTTAAAAACGTCAAACCGTTTGTGTTTTATTCAGAAAAAAAGTTGAAGCGCTCTTACTGAAAAACCCTATATAAGCGCAAGAGGAATTACTGAGGGCGGAAGAAATTTGCAAATTGCCCAAATTTAGAAACAAAGTTATCTCTGGTGAAAAGTCAAGTGACGCCTTATGAGTCGAGACATAATTTGACATAAAAAAGTCCACAAATGCTAACTTATTTGACTTTTTCATGTAAAATTATGTCGCGGCTCATAAAGTGTCCCCTGATCTTTCACTCGAGGCAGGTGTAGGTGTAAATTTATCATCCCCCATCAGCGAAGCAGGTATGCTCGAACTCGATGTTTTAGATTTGACAAAATTCCAAAATGACTTCGGATTAGCTTCGATGTTATGCATAGTGCTAAGCATGTAAGATTTAAATTTCTTTTGAAAATGCTGGTATTTTACAAAAAATAACTGATTTTTTTTAATTTCTTGAGATATTTATTTTTAGCTTTTTTAAATTCTTAAGGTGCTTATTATGCCAGGCTGAGTTATAGCAGCGCTTCTAACTTAATATGATTTCTCAGGGCCCTCAAAATAAAGGTTTTTTTATAGTGACACTTTAATTCCAAGATCCCAAACTCTTAGGCCCTTAAATTTCTTCATACAGCAAATTGTCGCATCGGACAGCCATAATTATTTATCTTAAATGCCTTATAAAGTTCTCACTAAAAAGTTCAAAATGTAGCAAACTTTAATAAAGCAATGGTAAACTTGAAGTATTCCACATCCAGGAGTTATTTAACAAAATTAAGTACGCATGGTATGTACCAGAGCTGTATGCTGAAATCGAATGAAATTGCATACACGCCAGAAAACAAAATAGTCAAGTAAAATCAATGCCATACCAATAGGAGCAGTGATGCCAGAAATAGAGAAAGTACCCTACTTGTGGAGAATTTCGGTGGGTAGCAGAGAAAGTACACATTTTTTATAGTAATGGGGATGTAGGGAATTTTCAGCAAAAAGAAAATTTACAGAAAAATGTTTAATTTGACTAAATCAAAAAAATTTCACAAATTCCTAAATAGTTGTTAAGTTTGACTCCTACCAAAGTGGATGGGAAAGAGAGAGTGGATGCAGAAAGGGTGTTTTTAACGAAATACTACAAGTTGAGCCATGGCATTGGAATGCATTTTGTGTAATTCACTCTTATTTATGAAGTAAAAAAGTTAATTGAAATTCTCATGCATATTTTTACTTTGAAAAAAAAAATTTTTTTGAACTGTACTGAAACCGGACTGAACGTTTGCATATTTATTTTAATTTTGGTGGCCTAGCAACTGTATTTTTGTTTGTGTATTGTTTGTCAGTATATTTATATTTCAAAAACAACAGTTTTCATTTCTATGTAACTGTAATAAAAATACTTAGATAAATAAAATACACTTAAGCTCTAATAAAAATGCCTTCATTGTATGTGTCGCCGAGAGGCCACCGCTATTAGAAAAACTTTTTCCCTTATTTTGTGTTCTGTATCCCAGATTTCAAACCCATGCACTTCCGAATTACTATAAAAAATGGCAAATATTTACTTTGGCTAACTATTAGTTAGTATATTTATAATGCAGTGGTCACCAATACTACTTATTTATCTTCAGTCATTACTGAGAATAGTCTCAGCTGTTATTAAAAGCAAATATAAATAAAAAATTCTGAAAGGGGAACTATTTAAAAATGAAAATAAGGTTTTTTTCCATGAAATTTTGTTTACAAACTTGACGCTCTAAACGGAACTCCTAAGCCTTAAACCGGCTTAAAATTTCATACATACAGGGTGGGCCATATAGCGTTTGCTTTCTGAACCACCTATTTTTTTGAAAATGGTAACACAAATGACATGTCGAATGGGGTCATAATTTACTTAAAGGTTTGACATTTACGAAATGGGACGCTATACGCTTGAACAAAATTGGGAAATACTGAAAACCTATTTCCAAAGTGATGAGCTTCTTCTTTTTTCTGATGTTCGCATAGGTGGCAACGCCAATAAGCAAAATTGTTGGATTTGGGGCTCAGAAATCCACACATTACTATAGAGAAGCAAATGCATCCAGAACGAGTCACTGTATGGTCCGGTTTTTGGTCTGGCGGCATCATCGGGCCATTTTTTTTTTTTTTCGAAAATGAGCGAGGAGCCGCGGTTACAGTAAATGACGAGCGTTACCGTGACATGCCCAACGAGTTTTTGTTTCCAAAAATTAAAGAGGATGACATGGACGACATTTGGTTTCAACAGGACGGTGCAACTTGTCACCCTGCCAAAGTTACACTCGAACTTTTGGCTACCATTTTGGAAAACCGAATAATCAGCCGAAATTCCGATATCAATTGGCCGCCTCGGAGCTGTGATTTAAGCCCGTTAGACTATTTTTTGTATGGAGCCGTTAAAGACAAATGCTATGCGAACCATCCAGAGACGATTGATGCTTTAAAACACGAAATCGAAGTTGCCATTCATGAAATTGGAGCCCAAACAGTCGAGAATGTGGTTAAAAATTGGGTTGATCGAATGGCCTACTGTAAAGCCAGTTGTGGCAGTCGTTTGAACGATTATAGCCGATTCAAAAAGCAAATTTTACATGGCCCACCTTATAGTTGCAATATTGCCGGATTTTCCGAAAAAACAGGGGACCATTTCCTTTGTGGTGCTTCTTCCGCGAACAACTTTTGTTGGTGCTTTAATTCACCCCGGCTGAGTTTATTTACACCAACCCACTTGAGTCCCTTTTGGGCAAATGTTCAAATTATGCGGTATCTATAGAGAACAAATATTCTTGACGATCAAATATCCGTGCAATATTGAATGTATGCTGTTGCCACTAACGCCCATAAATGTTGTTTGTCACAGTAGGAAGTTAGATTCGGAATAGGAGGAATTTATTTACCTATTTACCCTGTCTATTTGTATTTTTATCCGTTATACGATAACTTCATTTAAACTTCATACATACAGTATATCTAAACGAATTTTGTAAACGCAATGAAAATTTAGATAATTTTCAACAAGGAAGGCTCAACTTAGATATCTTTATGAGGATTTATGCTTAATAGGATTTATGCTTACGACCTTGAAACAACCGACCAATCAAGCGAATATCGTGCTATAGGCGAGGCGAGACCGAAAAGAGCTCGTCAAAGTCGTTCAAAAATAAAGGTCATGATCACAGTTTTTTTCGATTTTCGTGGTGTGGTGCACTATGAATTCCTTCCACCTGGCCAAACTGTTAATAAGGAATATTATTTGAGCGTTATGCGTCGTCTAAAAAGACCAGAATTATGGGCCAACAACTCTTGGTTTTTGCATCACGATAATGCACCGTCTCACACTGCACTCGTTCTTCGTGACCATTTCGCCAAAAATTCCACGCATATCGTTCCGCAACCACCGTATTCGCCTGATTTGGCTCCACGTGACTTTTGGCTATTCCCAAAACTCAAGAGAAGGGAGAACGCGTTTCGAGTCGATTGAGGAGATAAAAGCTGAATCGAAGAAGGTGCTGATGGCTATACCGGATATGGACTATTTGGCATGTTTCGGGGATTGGAAAAGTCGTTGGCATAAGTGTATTTCATCGAGAGGGGATTATTTTGAAGGGGATGAAATTGATTTACAAGAATAAATAAAGATTTTTCATTTTACAACCAAATTCACCTTACTTTTTGCTAGAGTACAAGATATAAGCTATTCGGGCGCCATAGCCAGTGGGTTGGTGCTTGACTACCATTCGAAAGTGCCCATGTTCGAAACTCCGTACACAACAGATAGACAAACTATTTTCTAATAGCGGTTGCCCTTCGGCAAACGTTGTGTCATTCCATTTGTGGGTCCCGAGGGTCATTAACCCAAGAAAGACAACCTACGTCGCGAACACGCGCCACAGTGCGATTTTGGCGGAAAAAATTCATTTTTTTTTAATATCTGATTTTTATATTTGAAAGACTAACCTCACAACGTAATATTTCAATACGCACAATTCATTATAACTTCATAAGTAATTGACAATTTTATACAAAATGAAATCAGCCCAAGTCAGAAGAATTTTATTCAACTAAAACTGATAGAGATTTTTGTCTATTTGACAATAATAAATAATAATATATAATAACTTATTATATTTCGTTCCTTATAACTTTTATTTTTATTGTTTTTGTTGTTAGTTCATATGAAAGTATGGTACTCAGTAGACAACCAGAAAAAAATCAGTGCAATTCAGAAAAAAATCAGTGACATACGAAACCTCTTACCAACGATGTACATTTGGTAATCAATACGTTATCATGCAAAGTAAAAAAATACATTCCAAACACAGGAAATATTTTATTTCATTACCTGCAATTTTTTAAACAACTCAAGTACAATAAAATTTTCATAACATTTGCACACATACCTATATGTATATGCCTACATGTACGGGGTTAAAGGGAAAGAATAGTCTCCATTACCGTACTTAGTGAAAAATTTAATATTTAAAACTTTATAAAGTTGCAATTCTGCTTAGTTAAAATTTTATCTATGATTTTATTAATTGGCATACCCTTTTACTAAAAACAGAAAAAATCAGATTCTTTAACCATCATTTAAAAAAGGATGGACCTTCAGCAAAAAACTATGTTTATTTAAATAATTTTTAAAATCAAATATCTCGACTGTCACTTTTGTACATCATGCCCTATAACCACATTGATCAGAAATTAGTAATAATGCGCTGCAGTATCTTGGACGACTTTCCCATTAACCCTGTATACACCACTTCATACTGAAATGCATTTTGCTCTGAATTTATCCAACTACCACATGGATTTTGTGTCGATTAGACTTTTGCCGAAGAATTTGCTAAGTTTAACGCACAGTTTTCAAACAACCACTTCAGCGAATGTATTTTTTATTTGGCCTATTAGCTTTAATGGTTAATGGTTAATGGTTAATGGTAGTAGAGGGTTAAGGTATGGGCTAAAGGCGACCATATTGATCTATTGTGCACCCTATGCTGTCTATTGACTGTTACGTATGCTTATGAATTGTACCAGCTCCTTCTGAGGGAGTGATTGGAGGTCTTCATCTGTAAGCATGAACTTGTTTAACAACCTTTTCCTTCTATGCGTCAACCCCGGACATTCGATGATGAGATATTCTATAGACTCCTCAGCTTCGCAGCAAAATCTGCAGGTCCTGGTGTTAGATATGCCTAATTTATGTAGGTGTTTGTTGCAGGTGAAGTGACCCGTGAGGGCGCCTGTGAGAGTGCGAATGCTCTTTTTGTTTAACGTGAGGGCCATGTTAGCTCTTTTAGCGTTGAAACTCAGGAACTTTTTGGAGTGTCTGAGACCCTCTACGTTGTTCCAATGCTGATTTAATAGAGTTTAGGCGCAGTATTTTACTTTTTGTTTTAGGCTGTTTTTGTTGAATCCAAACTTGGGACTAGGTCCGATGAAGTTTACATCTGCCCCTTTTTTGGGCTTTAAAGTCTGCCTTTTTGTTGCCGTCATATCCCTCATGTCCTGGTACCCAAATTAATGAGACATTGTTTTTGGATGCCAGGTTATTGAGTGCCTTGTGACATTCTAAGAGGGTTTTTGAGTTGTAGGTATAGCTATCTATAGCTTTTAGAACTGATTGGCTGTCCGAGAGTATTCTAATCTTTACTCTCTTGTGGTTTCTACGTTGCATGATGTTTGCTGCTTCCATTATTGCGTATAATTCCGCTTGGAAGATGGTGGCGTCCCTGGTGAGAGTGAATGATTTGTGGATTCTGGGCCCCACTACTTCTGCTCCTACACCATAAGGTGTTTTTAATCCATCAGTGTACCATTTTTGTGAATCATCATGCAGCCATTTTGGGTTTGTTTTCCACTCGATCATCTCAGGAAAGGTAACTGCGTATCCTTTTGTGAAACAGAGGGTTGGGTCAATGTGGTCTGAGACTTGAGCCATGCTTATGGTGTTTTTGATTTTATTTAGGATACTTAGGTGACCGGTGAGGTTGCCTGATTTGAAATTTTCTTGTGCTTGCGTAGCTGCTTCCTCTTGGATTGCTATATGAAGTGGTGGGAGATTAAGGAGTGCTTCCATGCCAGCTGTTGGGGTAGTTTTCATAGCCCCTGTGATGCATAGGCAAGCAAGCCTTGGTACTTTTCCCAGTTTGGTTATCGCTGTTTGTTGGATAGATTAGCTCCTTCATACTAGTGCCCCATACAGTATGATTGGTCTAACCATTTGGGTGTATATCCAGAGTGCCATACTAGGGCTGAGGCCCCAGGATCTCCCTAGTAATTGTTTGGTTGTTCACAAGGATTTCGTGGCTTGTTTTGTTATATTATTTATATGTGAGTTTTTTATCTAAAGTTAAACCTAGATACTTGACCTCTTCCTTTAGTTCTCTCACTGTTTCATTTATTTTCAATGTATCCTATTAGCTTTACTGAAATTCCAAATTTAGATTAGTATTTATCTATTTAGAGCAGCTAACCAACAAGGAGTTTGATATTTTGTGCATTCGGATGGCTGAAGGCCTCAAAAGTGCTCTAAAGCTAACAACTAAAACTCATAAATAACTACTACTGTGTAAGTGTGAGTGTGCATTCGTTCGCCAAATACAGTGAGCTTCAGAACAGAGGGGTGGCTGAGCTGAATGAGTTTGCGCTATTCTGTTGCTGAACCCACTCAATCACATTCACTGTAAAAAACCGAAACCACATCCGGCCCATTAAAAAATCCGCACAGAAAAAATTTAATATTAAAAGAGTGAATGGTACCTCATTACTGAATGCAAGTACATATGCAAATATATATGTATGTATAAGTAGATATATGTATTTATGTGTAAATACAGGTAAAAGCTGCTATGCGATTCTGCTTTCAAATTAAATTCTATGCCAATGATTTTTCTCTTTACTTAGTTAATTAAGCACAGAATTGGAATGAATAGGCGTTGAAGGAATAAAAAAGGGAATTTTACAATCATCTAATCGAGTGAATAAACAATTTACAAACACATACACATCTGTATATACCTAATAAGAGCAGAGGCATTTGATATTAACGAAACATTCGAGAAATGCAGATATGAAAATTGAATAGAATTAACAAAGTGTGTATAAATGGTAAGAGAAAAATATTCTGTACCAGTATTTCTATACACTCCTGAAAGAAATTATTTATACACCATTACTTAGATTAAGCAATGGCGCGTGCAAAGATGAAAAGTAACAACAGAAATTAAATAAATAATTGCAAAGTATGGAAAATTACCATATACATATGTATGTACATCAGGCCGGGTCGATTTGTGGGGAGGCAAAAAAATCGCCCATTGCTCTGTGAAAATCATATTCTAGGGATCAAAATAAGAAACTTTGCCGAAGGAACCATACCTCTAAAACGAATTCTGACGTCCCCCAATTTGGGTCGAACTTTTTAGTTTCTTTTCTCATGTAAAGACCAAAAATGGTGATATTTTGAAATGATTGTATGGGGAACCCCCCAGGAGAGTTCCAAGGGGCGTGCCACTAGCATGGGTGGATCGGCCGTCCAAAGTTATAGGGGGTCGGTCATACATTTGGACTCGATTGGAGCACTCTAAATGGGTCAAAGTGGGATTTTTCGTTCGACCCAAATTGGCGGACATCAGAATTTGTTTTAGAGGTATGGTTCCTTCGGCCAAGTTTCTTATTTTAATCCTTTGAATACGTATTTCACATAGCAATGGGCGATTTTTAAATCGACCAGCCCTAATGTACATATATCTTATTACTCTTACTTCATTGGCTCTTACATCCTTTATTGGGTGTTTGGCCATGTTTATCCCCTAATTTGTTATGTGTGTTTCTGCAGATTCAGGGAGCAGGTGGTTTTTATAAGAGGGAACGCAATCGCAAGTTTGCCACTGACTTTGAAGGGGTGAACGCTCTTAAAAACAGAATTAAATCAATTTGGGTTTTATAAATCACCTATGGGAAAACTGAAATAACTGGAGTGTGAAGAACATTAACTGTGAACGCCGAGATCAAAAAAGGTAATCTTCGATATTGGTTTACAACAAAGCTCGATGTACCATTCCTTTCTAATATTTATATTAAGGCATAGATGCGAATAAGCAGTTCACACCCGAGGCATTGGTTTCGTTTTTACTGGGGAAGGATTTTTACGTGGCGGGTTTCAAACCCAGCGATTCGATGATTCGCTTTCTCGCATTAGCTCGCTCTCAAACGGATGTTCTGGAGCTATCCATAGGATACCTGGGCGAAGCTCGGAAGCTTTGAGCAACTTGGACTGTATGCAGCAGGATCGTCCTGTCCACTCCCGAGTAAGGGGCACTTGCGAGAACTTCTACATACGCAACCATCCTCTCGACAAACAACACTAACACTCTATAAGACTCTCATCATGCCCGTCCTAACGTATGACCCAGAAGCTTATACGGTGACAACATCCGATAAGGCATCCCGTGGAGAGTTTGAGAAAAAGATTCTGTGGAAGAATTTTGGATCTTTTCCCTTTGGTGAGAGTTAGTATCGTAGGCGATGAAGCAGGGAGCTGTATGAGCTTTATGACGACACAGACATAGCGCAGCGAATAAAGATCCAGCGGCTTTGTTGGCTGGGTCATATCTGGAGTGAATGAATACAAACTCTCCGGCTCTAAAAGTATTGAATACGTTATCACTTGGTGGCAGCAGAGGAAGGCCACCTCTGCGCTGGAAAGATCAGGTGGATAAAGACATGGCGCCAGTTGGAAACACCAACGTTTATAATTTTGTCTCGAGCAGTTAATGTTGGCCTCGTCTACTACAGGGTGCGGAACTCGAAAGGTAACCAACTTCAGACCGCCCGCTGTCTGTTAGTTGACTAAATGACAGTCCAAATTATTGTTTACAAGCGCGCGGAAGCGTTTTGCCGAGAGTAAATGTGAAAAAGAAAATCAGTAATGGATTTCAAACCTAATAGTTTGATTACCTTATATAAAAAACTAACTTTTTTTATTTTTTGACATATTTATTTTTCTCTTTTTGTAGGTTATAATTGATTGTTGGAAATTTACAGTACAATACAACGCGTTCAAATTACCGAATTTTTCTATTCTTGTCAACGATCAATTGTTTTAAGGCAGCGTAAATATCGGCATATGTCGGATGAATCGCATTTCCATTTAAATGGTTATGTCAACAAACAAAACTGTAGATTGTGGGGCTCTGAAAATCCAAGGGCAACACACCAACATCAGTTGCACCCATCTAAATGTGCTGCTTGGTGCGGTGTTATGGCCACTAGAGTTATCGGTCCATATTTCTTCGAAAATGAGGATGAATCGAGGAGGAATTGATTTCAGGAGCTTCTTACAGAACATTGATTGAAAACTTGTTGCGGCGAATGGCGGATCAGTATCCTAATTTGTAGTTTCAGCAGGATGGAGTAACTGCGCATACTGCTAGGCAAACTATGGACCTGCTGCGTGAAATTTTTGGCGAACGTCTGATTTCCAAAAATACAGATTTCCCTTGGGCACCTCGTTTGCCAGATTTGACTGCGCCCGACTTCTTTTTATGGGGATATTTGAAAGACAAAGTGTATCTTTATAAGCTACAGACTATAACACAGCTGAAGCAAAATATTCGAGACGAAATACTGAGACTTCAACAAGAAACATTATGTGGTGCAGTGGAAAACGCGGTAAAAAGAGCCAATCTTTGTATCGAGAAAAATGGTGGACATTTGGCTGATGTAATATTTCATACATAATTTCCATAAAATATATTCAATGCATAAAAACAATTAACCAAAATAAATGATTATTGCAAAAGTTATTTGTGTTTAACATTAGGAGGTCACAATGTGAAATTTAAATTAAAAAATTAAAATTGAGAAAAAGGGTTAAAAATAGACATTTCAGTCGCAGTTCGAAAAATAGAAGTATTGAAATCATGTTTAACTTGTTGAATGTGGGCTGGTTAGTATTCTAGGGTTAAAAAGTTAATACTTATTCATTTTCCGTTTATCTCTAGTTATACCCAAAAAATTACAAATTTCTCGATCTTCTTGTTTTGTTGGTAAGGCGACTCAGTTTCTAGATCCGTTTCTAATCTCCCTCTCCACTTTAGGATAAGAAATGAAGTCAGGCTTGGAAGACTTCTAAGCAGTCAATGAATAAAAATCGCGTATGCTGACGATATCGCATTCGTGGCAAGGAAGAAAATGTATATATTTGAAGCCTTCCGTAGCATTGAAAGTCGAGCAAAACTAACTATCTGGGATCTCGCGCAGCGAAGAGAGGCGAAGTCCTGAGAATATGGAAATGGGGACATTCACCGTTGATGA
This sequence comes from Anastrepha fraterculus, assembly GCA_037575425.1. Lineage (NCBI taxonomy): Eukaryota > Metazoa > Arthropoda > Insecta > Diptera > Tephritidae > Anastrepha > Anastrepha fraterculus. The sequence goes on along the minus strand of JAYXIM010056183.1, from coordinate 5,113 downwards.
AGTGCGTCACTTTAAATATACGGCAACTTTCTAATAAAAAATGGCAACAGCACTCCACATACCACGACGCAATACATGACAGAATAATGGCAGTAAATAAAATGTATTACGTACACACAAAATTGCTGAAGTCTAAACTGCTTACTTGTTACTACTTCGCCAGTCAATAATAATGCCGGTGCTGTCTTACGGCTGCGAGTGTGGTATAATGACTAGCAAAGATGAAATGAGATTGAGATTTTTCGAAATAAAAGTACTCCGAATGTTATTTGAATCCATACACAACAACGGCGAATTGCTGATCTTATGCCGATGAGAAGACGTCGTTATAAATAAAAATCCCAAAGGTTTCGATAGTTAGGACACACTGCGCACATGCAGGACAGCAACTCTCAACAATCTTTATTAGCAACAAGTTCTCTAACGAACCGTGCCCGAAGAAGTCTGTTGGTATGAATATTGCAGAATGGAAGAGGATTGTGGACAAAGCTAAAGCTCAGCCAAACTATAATCACCACTTGATGATGATGCCGATGCAGACAGAATCTTACTTATTTTTTCCTTCCATCGGGTTCGTACACAATTAAATCAGAATGTTTTCCGACTCGTGATCTCGTCACATACAACAATCTATGCAGCTAATCTAGTGAATAGATCCTTACTCTGCCCTTCTGGTGGGCTAATAGTTATGGCAAAGGATAGCTTGGGATGTGTGACAGCATTATGTTACATCTTCACTATAAGGACAAGCTGTTCCAAAAACCTTAACTCTATTTTTCTCAATATGAAAATAGATACGTATGGGTCAGTGTGATTCAGTAAGATCGCAGATCTTATTTTCTAAATAACGAAAATCGTCAAAATAAATCGTCTCTTTTAACATATTGTGAGACAATGTTGAGTCCATCCATGTATACACAGATGGCTCAAAGCTCGAGGGCAGGGTGGGCGGAAGTGTATATTCTGAACATCTGGGGATCTCCTTCAGTTTTCGGCTCCCCGACTACTTTAGTGTCTTTCAGACTGAACTGATGGCAATAATAAAAGCCGCGACACAGATACAGTGTGATGCGATATCCGGAAATGTTATCTACATTTTCACTGATAGCCAAGCGGCGATAAAATCCTTCACAAAACAGTCGACAACCTCCAAGGTAGCCATGAAATGCCGCACATCCCTTAACGAGATGGCTGAGTCATTTCACCTTAAGGTAACATGGGTTCCTGGCCATCGCGACATTGAGGGTAACTGTAGAGCCGATAAACTAGCAAGACGCGGCACTAAACTGTCTGACGAGCACATAGATAATGACATAGGGATATCCTTACAAACATGTAAGCTACACATCCTTGAAGAAATTGTAAAGAAAGCAAATGAAAGATGGCGAAATGAAGCAACCCGCAAAATCGCCCGTCAACTTTGGCCGACTCTAAATGCTAATCGCACAGAATCTCTGCTAAGCCAAAATAAACACAGTCTTAGCACATTGATCTCAGTCATAACGGGGCACTGCCTAATAGGCAGACACGCCCAAAGGATGGGTGTGCAAACACATGACTTCTGTAGAAGTTGTCTAGATGAGGACGAGGAAGAGACAATCTCGCACCTACTGTGCCACTGCCCTGCTCTATCCAGACGCAGGTTTATTATTCTGGGTAGACAATTTTTTAATGAAATAGAAGATCTCAGTTCTATAGAAATCAGGGATATTTTAAAATGTTTGAAAAACACACACTGGTTTTAGGAGAGATAGGGACAAGCTCCCCACGTGGCATCACAATGGGCTTTGAGCCTGAGTGTGTCCCACAGGACAACCGCTTCAACCTAACCTAACATATTGTTTAGTTTAGTTATGTACGAAACAAAAAAACACGAGTTTTCTGGCAACACAGGATGCGCAAACTCAAAATGTCTATGACTCTCTATGACGAAACTATAGTTGTTTTTATGAAATAATGTGCTCTGGACATTTCATTCGCTAAAGGTCCATTGGCACCGCCTTGATGAAGAAGTATAATATCCATAGTCCACGCAATGTGAGAATTGAACTTAAAGTAGAACGCCCATTTTCATAAAACCCGAAGCCTAGTTTAACTTTACTTATTGGAATAGGGGATTATTTTAACTATTTTTAAACTTTTTCTTAAATTTCCATTTATTTGTAAAAAAACAGCTTAAAAAATTAAGGAACAAATAATTTAGGAGAATGAAATATAGCTAAAATCACCATCTTAGATAATTACATTTGCGGTTAAATGAATTTTAAATAGTCTCTGGTAAAAATTTAAATTTGGGTCTGCAAAGACGCTTTTGTGCCATATATGCGACCATTCAGATATTTCTAAGCACATAAATAAAAAAAAGTTAGTAATGCCATATTTGGCTGCAACATTTTTTGATTTGTGTTGCTATTTCTACAGAAAAGATAAAACGATGTGGCGCATCAAAATACCCTGTTTTGCATACATAAACAATTTTTAAATTTTTTGTTGGAATGAGACTTGCATAGAGTACATTAATTATGGTAATAAAAATTCATGTCGTCTACGTACCCGACATTTGGCGCTTCTACTTATTTACTGGAAAACCAAGTAATTGAATTTATATTCACCCCACCTTTGAGTACCTCAAATTCAAGACAACGAAATGACGGCACATCCACTCAATGGCTAAGAGTGAGAAATGGCACATGCGCAGGAAAATGTTGGTGAACTCAGATATGATTTGACAAACTTACAGTTATTTGGAACAATTAAAATTATCTGCTTAAAGGAGCTACACAGCTACTTCAAAATGCTTTGTAAACCATACAAGTCGTGCACGTGATTTACACTCGGAAGCGGACATGTCGTATACGTAACCCGAACTACATACCAGAAAACAGAGCAGTAAAATGATGGAGATTTAAGCCACACATTATTACAAAAATGTTGTTTCTAAATATAAATGTTACTTTTTGCAAATATTGAAAATATTCAGTTCAAAAGTGCGAGTGCCACTGAAGTATCCCCAATCATTCATGGATATGAATTTGGGCAAATGCAGCCACTTATAGAATCAATTATAAATCAATTATGTTGTAAAATTAAGTAATTTAATGTTAATAATGTTAATATTGTAAATACATGTTTTTTGTCTATACATATCTTTTGAAATGACAAAGACCCGAAATGCAACTTTGTACGATATTGATATCTTCCTGTTTTCAGATTAAAACACTAAAACTGTGCCTGTTTGTATAACTGTGTTGTGTAGCATTTGCTGGTTATATTTTTATTTATTCAAATAAAATAAGCGAATCCACTATAAAACATAATAATTGCTGGGTATGGAGAGGGACAGTAAATAATCAACATTCAATCGGCCGCCGTAGCCGAATGGGTTGGTGCGTGACTATCATTCAGAATTCACAGAGAGAACGTCGGTTCGAATCTCGGTGAAACACCAAAATTAAGAAAAACATTTTTCTAATAGCGGTCGCCCCTCGGCAGGCAATGGCAAACCTCCGAGTGTATTTCTGCCATGAAAAAGCTTCTCATAAAAAATATCTGCCGTTCGGAGTCGGCTTGAAACTATAGGTCCCTCCATTTGTGGAACTCTGTATATATATATATACCATTTTAATACTTATTTCCCATTTGAACGCTAAACAAATGTATATTGATCTGTCAACACATTCTTTGTTTACAAGCCAGTTGAAGTTGAATCAGAAATAGAGATATTGTAAGCTATTTTTTGTGAATTTCCAAGTTTGGGTATGCGTGAAATTGCTGATACTGACACCACAGCGCGATTCTATATCAAGTGATCTAAGTATCATACTTTGGAAATCGTCGTAAATTTTTCGGAAAACAGGTTTAAATGTAGGACAATGTCTGAAATACTTTTATCAATTGACACGAAATCTATCCATAGGCTCTCATATGATTGAATACTCCATATTTCAAACGAAGTGCATGTGGAAAAGCTATTCCAGAAATTAGTGCCGCATTTCTTAACGATTACATACACAAAAACTGAATCAAAAACGAAGTTCTCCGTGTAATTTGGAGCGCTTTAACCAGGAAAAAGAGAATTTCTGCAGTATTTTACAACTAAGGGTGACATTTTGGTGCCATGCAGATCCTGAACGTTTACAGTGAACTGATGCTGGTTGTTCAACTCCAACGTGGGTGAGGTAAGAACGATCGATCAGCAAAAATAGGGTATGACAGCAGTTTTTTTTTGTTTATTGATTATCTTGCGAAAGGTGGAACAATAAACTTTGGTTATTGTTACAGCTTTTAAGATCAGCTGAATGAAAAAATTCGTTAAAAATACCTGTTTTACAGCAAAAAAACCAAACTCATTTCCCTTTAAGATATTTCACATGTTTACATGAATATTTTGACGATGTCTAATGAATTAAAGTACCGGAGTGTTTAAAAAATCACCTTATTTACCAGATTTGGTTCCTAGTGCCTACTATCTCTTCAGATCCTTGAAATCATTCTCCCGTCGAGTGAAGAAGCTGTTGCAACAATAAAATTTTGGAGCAGATTATTTTGAATAAAAAAGCTAATTTCGTTTAAAAATTTGCATTCTTTCACATTCATTATTGCACAGTGACGAGCAAGTATGTGGCACTAAGTAACTAACAACTTGAAATTTTTTCCTTTGTAATTTTATATGACAATAGATGGTCATATCTGACTGCAAACTGTTATTATATGACCACATTTGGTGTCCAGTGTGACTAAATGAAAACCAGGTATTGTTTATGTGGCGTTTAGGGCTTGAAAATGTTTATGTATAGACACAGTAGTATCAGGAGCTAAATAAAATCTAAATTCGGTGCTACAGGTATATGACAGCACTAAATCATAAATTATAATAGAATTTTGTGGTTACAATTTTCTACCACATCTTTGTCATGCTAACTGGCGCCAATTAGGACCACTAATTTGATAAAGTCCTTCCACTCTCGGTCTATCCAACATAGAGAAGACCTTCTTCTTTACTTGTCACTGCGTAATGTCATCCATGTCCATATCTTTGAATCTCATTTAACCATATTATTTACGTGAATCTGTAAAGCTTACACTGCGCATCCGTTTTATCATATAAGGCCTG
>JAYXIM010056176.1:0-24112 GCA_037575425.1 Anastrepha fraterculus | reverse complement strand
AGAGCCGTATTTTGATTAAAAATTTTGAAATCTGAAGGAGTCTAAATTTTTACGTTTTATTTTAAAGCAACATCTAGCCGAGTCTTTTGAAAGTCCCTTTAGCTAGTGCTGATCTCTAAGCACCTCAATGCTTCAGGAGTGTTTAAAAGGCATCGCTACTTCAAATATGTACCCGACATGGGTTAATCAATCCAGCCACATCCCACTTTTCATTAAATTTGTCCAGTATTTTAACTGGCTGAGGAGCGCTCGGAAAATGTCGCTCTTATGAAAAAGGCTGGATAAACCGCTTTGATTTAAATGCACGCTTTCAGTTTAATAATTCATAAGAAATTTGAGGACAGTAAAGGCCTCATTGGCAACTACCATAAATTGATAAATTCTAAGCGCAACTTCCTGCATACTTACAGGTGAAAAGGAAATGTAGCGCAGCTTCCTTATAAAGTCCGACATTATTTTTCCATTTTCAAGACCTTATGCATTTCTTTGAAGCCCTGGGAAATTTGCAAAATGTCTCGTTCGAGGGACTAAATACTTTCTTAAAAAGTTTTAAGTGGTTTAAGCAACTTAGTTAAGGAACGGAAATCAAATGCAGGTATCATAACGGGCTGTAGAGCCACTGAGTTTCTTGTCTTAGTCAAGAAATCTGGCTAACCTAACTTAACCTAAGACCTCTTCTAGCTTTAAGTATCCATGGCACTAAACTATGTGAAGTATAAAAGTTTTGATTAAAAATTATGTTCTTTTTTAATTTCTTTCAGCCATAGAGGTACTCATCAAAATCAATTCTGGCTTGTTGCATGAAAGTGAGGAATGAGTTAAAGTTCCATGTTTCACTAATGAAATTTTTTTTTTTTTAATTTTTCATGTTCCCAATTCCTAACCTTGCCATTTTGCAAAGTATAAAATATATTACCGCTTCATTTCCTATACCCTCTCGGGCTCTAATACCCACTCCCGCATTTTCTGCACCGCCACCCTTGGCATGCAGTTTACCTCGTTTCCACTTTATGACTGTTACTTTGTTACCCGCAATGCTTGCGCTTCGTGGCATTTTCCATTTGTCTATGCATATATAAGAACTTGCAATAACACATTTTTTCTGTACACTCCCAATCGACAGCCTTCTCTAGACAATATCTCCATCATTGCTGCATTTCGCACGCAGCCTTTCGTTTCGTTCATAGTCCAACATTTGTTTGCATTGCCTTTGTGTTTTGTTAGGTTGGTGTAAGTTTTCTATTTGGTTTTACATAACTCTCTCTCACTCTCCCGCTTCTCTTTTTCTCTACCTCCTGCCTGCATAGAATTTTACAAGCAGCATTTCAATTTTGTTTTGCTTGCTCACTTGCAATTCGTAAGCGTATTTTGCACTTATGCATTTTCATATTTCACGATTTCCATTTTCATTGCATAAATAAAAGCTGCAAAGGTTTTTTATCAGACTTTTTGATTTGCGATTATGTTGATGTGTTTTGTGAACAAAAAGCTACTTCACCACTTCTCGCACTCTTCAAATGGGCTTGGCTGCATTCATTGCAATAGAAAAGGAAGCGAAAAGCTTAGAAAATCAAGAGCATCGAAAATATTGGCGCTTTTGGGAAATTATGCATTGTTCGAGAGCTTAAAAAAGACATAAAAGTAGGTTTTTGCTGCGTTTTCATTTTGTAAATCTACAAGCAAGTTATAGTGTTTTTTACCTTTTTTAATATTTTTCATAAAAAATTTAGAAACAAAAATTCTCTGTGAGGTCCCTTTCTTATGCCATTTTCACATGGCTTCACTGTTTGTACAAGAATTTTGCCTTGAGGTGTCAACTGCGCTTGGGGAGCAGAGGAGACTGAAACAAAATTATTTGTCAAGAGCTTTTTCAGGAAAGGCACTTTAATATTTGTAAAAATTTCTGCAACCCGTTTCTGCTGTAAAACACAAATTTTTAATGATACCAAAGTGCGTTCTTAAGTTCCAAAGTAAAAAACATAAAAATAAAGAATTGGCGCGTACCCTTCTGTTAGTTATTTGGTCGAGCTCCTCCTCTTATTTATGCGTTGCAACTTGACGTGTTCTACAAATGGAGGGGCCTAATGTTTTAAGCCGTCTCCGAACGGCAACTAGTTTTTTTTAGGACGAGCCTTTCAATAGCAGAAATACACTCGGAAGTTTGCCCACCGGAAAAAAATTTTTCTATTATTGGATGTTCATGCGCGGAAATTCGAAGCCACGAACTCCCGAATGGTAGTCAGGCACCAACCCATTCAGCTGCGGGTGCCAAACTCCAAAACTTCGGCATAAAATTTATTTTTTCTCACCATATCGTGCTCTTGTTTGTTAGGCTCTTACGAACCAACTATTAACCAAGTCCATATAAAGATAAAAAATTAGCTCTTGTATCATTTAATCCCTTCCAACCCTCAAAAAAATTCATGACTGCACGCTTTCCAGTGGATATTGTATAGCTGCTCGACATTTTGTGTATGGCCGTAATCTCATACGAAATTTGTTTCAAGAGCAACTGTCCTCATATTTCCTTGCTGAGGTTGTTCTGTGGCATCAGGCTACTGGCTTTGAAGAAGGAAAAAAACGGTCTTTCTTCCATGGAAGAGAACGCTTCCTGGTCTTTCCATAACCTTTGCTGTTTTCTAAGAACTCCTAGAACTCGGGTTTTTATTTTTTGTTATGTTCATTATAGTGTTAAAAAATTAGCTCTTACATTAATTTTTCCGTGCATTGCCTTCAAACATATCCAAGATCATTTTATACGAGGTATGTCCCAAGAGTAACTGATCATTCATTACATAACCTTTCTGACATATTTTGAAGTAATCCACGTTTGATTAAAGTATGCACTTCTAAGAATATTTCCACTTTTGGAAGCATTTGGTGTTGTTTTTGTTTTCATAGCAGTTGACTAGACCCTGCTAGAGTGATGAAGCCTCCGGTCGTCATCGTCTAACTCATCTAACGGTAGGCCCAAGAAACCTACATGTTTCGACAGGTTGGGTCCAGAGTGGCAGGAGTGTTGGGTTTAGTTTTTTTGTGTTCCTCAATTATGTGTTGTTTTTAAAGTGTAAATTTTAAGTAGCTCAGAAATATCCCTGATTTTTGAGGATTTTTGTTTTGTTGACGGTGTTGGGTAACATTTCCATACAAAACAAAACCTCGGGCATTCATAATGTGAAAAAATGCAAAAGACCGCCAGAAAAAAAATTGTCATAAATCAATTCGATTTGTGAACTACTAGGAACTTGCACTTTACTATATCAAAATTAATTGTACTATAAAACTGCAAGCCAGAAGTTTTTCTAAACTGGTTTATTCTAACTAAATTTGTCAAAATTTGATGAAAGTTTGAGTATGCACCAATAATATCACACCTTTCTTCATATTTTCTTACCCAGGTGAAGTTGCCCACATTTGATTGAAGAATACGCTTAAAATCACTTTTTCTCTGTTGGAAGTAGTCCTAGGGCTCGGTGTTTTTTTAATAGTGTGTAGTGTAAATTTTAAATCTCATTCATTTTTGAGAATTAGTTTTTTTTTTTTTGTGATATTTCCATATAGTACCACAAACGCCCACAAACAAATTAGCAAAAATGAATTAAGCTTTTGAGCCGCTTGAAACTTGCGCTTTAGAATTTATTTGGACTGTATATCTGCATACAGAAATGTTTTTAAACTTTTTTCCGACTATACAGCGTCAAATTGTGATAGAAGTTTAATATTTTTTTTTTTTTAATTTGCACGAAACATGGATTATAAGAATAAAATATATTTCCATTCAAAAAAATTCTAAAAATTAAATGAGCAAAAATACACTATATGTACCTTATTATTATTTCCTTTTCAGCACAAAAAAAATTGTCAAATATCAATTAAATTTTTGAGCTACTTGAAACTTGCACTTCACTATATCAAAATTCATTGAACTATAAAATTTAATTAGAGAATATTTTCTAAACTTTTATGTTCTAACTAAACAGTATAAATTTTGATGGAAGCTTGAGTATCCCCCAATAATACCACACCTTCCTTCATATTTTTCTTCCCAGTGTGAAGTAGCCCACATTTGATTGAAAAACTTTTTCTCTGTTGGAAGGAGTCCTAAAACTCGATGTTTTTTTTATTGTATGTAGTGTAAATTTTAAGTACCTCAGAAATGTGGCTGATTTTTGAGAATTTTTTTCTGTTGGGATTGAGTGACTTCTCTATATAAAAAAATTTCTTGCACTCGTAATATGGAGAAAATACGTAAGAACGCCAGCAAAAGAAATCGTCAAAAATCAATTCAATTTTTGAGCTGCTTGAAACTTGCGCCTCATAATATAAAAATTGATTCAACTGTAAAACTGCGTACCAGATTTTTTTAACTTTTTCTCTGACTATACACGTAAACTTTTGCTGGAACTTAAAAAAATTTTTTTTCAATTTGCACGAAGGTTGAAACATTGGATTTATATGGCGTTTATGTGAAAGAATGAAATATATTTCCATAAAAAAAAATTATTAAATTGAAATTAGAGGAATAAAATGAGTTACTAAAACTTGTTCAATAAGTCCTTATTATTATTTACTATGTTTCCAGCAAGAATGAAACGACGGGACGCCTGGAGACTAACGGCAGTCATAACTGGCTTTTGGTCTATCGGAGAACAAGCAGCCAAAATGGGTATCCCTTACAATACATACTGTCACAGTTGCAAACAACAGAAGAAAAGAAAACAATCTACCATTTCCTCTGTGAATGCCCTGCCCTATGGAAGGACAGAATGTTAACCCTGATTAAATTCATGGCGCGCGTTTCCATATCAAACAATTGCCTGCAAGTGTTCAATGGCCTTCTTTTTCCACGGCTGCCTTGGCGATACTACTCAATAGCGGCTCTTGTTAGGTCATCGCATTGTCTACAAAGGACGTGGCCACTCCAACTCCATTTTCTGCAGCAAATCTCAAGAAATTATGTATGAATTGTTTTGCTAAATTGTTTTCCACAGGATTGTCCTAGCGTTAAATGTTGTAGTATCTGCAAGGCAAGGTCACTAATATCTTTTTTAAGCTGAAAGGGATCGCAATTGGCAAAGCCTTGAGAAGCCGCGATAGAGCCTAAAATGTATTCTTAAATATCCTGGAAGAAATTACTGTTTCACTGGCTTAAGTTAGTGAATAAATTAGCAAATGATTAAGTAAATAAATAAATCCATTACTTTACAGTTATGATCCACTTCTAGCATTACTTGAGCTACTTTCAATTTCACCTCAATTTTTAGTACTTCAAGCCGTGTACTGACTTTTCTTTGTCCCCCATTAACTAATTTATTTTACTTTTGCTCTTCGATATTTGCTAGCTCAAATTTCCCTTTAGGTTTCAGATATTACTGTATGTTTGTATGCTCCTGTATCTACTTAATAAGCGCATGTACGTGGCATATCAGCATACATATTTATATTCTATGTTTAGCGGTAACAACAGTTTCAATTACAGTGGCCGTGCACGAACTCTGTGTGTGCATAAATTCGAATTTCCGTAAAATTTCTACGACAACCAGCTGATGCTGTACAGTGGGGCGTTTCGCTAGAATTGGTGTATAGAGATAACAGGTGTACAAAGGAGGTCTCTATTGAGTGCTTTTTTCTGAACTGGATCGCGTGAAGAGGAAACTCTCAGGAGTACTGCTTGAGTGATTTGTAGCCTCACAGCTACACCTACGTTGTTTTTGCTGAAGTGGTTGAGTATTTCTGTGGAAATCATCCCAATTAGCGACTAGCGCAGTTTTACTACCACTGTTCTCGTGTGATGTCTTTGTTTTTTTTAATCAGATCAATTTCGTTGGAGCCAAATATAGTAGCAGACTCTTTTTTATCTCCATGTCTGAGATTTCATTAACTTGCTGTTAGAAAGGCTTACTGAAAGAGTGAAATCTTGCTCTAGCTAGACCTGGGAGTCCCTCGCACATATATTGAGAAGGACTTTCTTTCACCCCCTCCGCCTGACAGCTTCTGCAGATGGGATTGAAAGGAAAGTTAAGTCTGGATGCATGATCCCCTGTTGTTGTTGTTGTTGTTGTTGAGGTGGTTGAACATTTCTTAGCTGAAACGCTCCTAATTAGTGACCAGCACCGTTTTAATACCACTATCTCGTGAAATGATGAGTTGTTTTTTTTTTTTTTTGGTGTTTCCGAGTCAGATCCATTTAGTGAGGTCCAAGTATAGGAGCAAATCCTTTTTCTCGATGACTGAGAGCTCCTTAATTTGCTGTAGGAAAGGCTTACCGAAGGATCGGAGTCGTGCCCTGGCTAGTCCCGGACATTCACATAAATAGTGGAACAGACTTTCCTTCACCCCTTCCGCTTGACAGCTTCTGCAGATAGGATTAAAGGGTAGGTTGAGTCTAGCTGCGTGATCCCCTACTTTCCAATGTCCTGTAAGGGTTGCAGTGATACGTGAAATGTTTGGCCGAGAACATCCTAACAGGTCATTCGTCCTTTGGATTTTATATGACGGCCATGTGTTAATTGTTGTGATACATGTAGGTATTTGCTTCCATCTTCTTTCGGCTAAAGCATGATAGTGTGAAGCAATAGATGCTTTTAGTGGTTCAGTGGGGTGGAAACTGCCACCGCCTCTGCTATGTCTAGTGTTGAGCCCTTTCTTGCTAGCTTATCCGCTATCTCATTGCCTCGTATGTTCCTATGACCGGGAACCCATATCAGGGTAATTTCAAGCCAATGGCTGAGCAGTTTCAGCTTCTCTCTACACTGTAGGGGACCAGTTTGGATGAAATGTAGTTGGAGTCTAAGGCCTTAATAGCTGCTTGACTGTCTGAGAAGATAGCTACTCTTGCACCAACTACCTTGTAGAGTTCTAGGGATTTGCATGCTTCTCTGATCGCTAAGAGTTCTGCCTGGAACACGCTGGCATAATCAGGAAGACGAATTGATTGAGATAGGTTGAGTGGCTCCGAATGGAAGCCAGCTCCCACACCACAGTTCATCTTAGAACCATCGGCAATTTCGATATCGGCATGATCCCCTACCTTCCAGTGACTTCCAGGGATCGCAGTAATACTTGAGATTTTTTTTTTGGCGGTAAGCTTGGGTTAAAAATGTCTTCGCACCATATAGTAACCATCGCTACTACGCGTGTGGTGATTCCACTAAAAATATCCCTCCTCTTCTCTTGGATTTTTCCCTCCACCCCGGGACTGCTTCCGCATTACTTCGCGATACAGGGCCAAGACGGTGTCCTAAGAAGAACATTTACTTACTCACCCTGCATCCATGGTCGTCGGTTTTGAGAAACATAACTTGCGAAAGGACCCATGTCCGACAAAAACTGTGTGAGGTAAGAGTTAGCCTCGCTGTCCATCTACCGTACCGCTCAGAGTTTCATCTTGCCTGCCAAAGTGTGAGCATTTGAACTCTAATGTCGAATACGTAAGATGCTTGGACGAGAACATCCTAACAGGTAATTCGTCCTCTATGTGTAGTACGATGTTCATGTTTTTCTTGTTGTGGTACATTAAACAGTTAATTGCTTCCATCTTCTTTCGGATAATCGAATGAGATTGCAACTGCCTCTGCAACTGTTATGTCTAGTGCCGAAACTTTTCTGGATTACTCATCCGCTATCTGATTACCCGCTATATTCTCATGATCGGGAACTCATATCAGAGTAATTTGAAGCCAATAACCAAGCAATTTTAGTTCCTCTCTGTACTGGAAAATTATATTAATTTGTATGCAATGGTATTTTATTTCTTTCTAGTCCTTTAGTGATTTGCATGCTTTTCAGATTGCTCATAGTTCTGCCCGGAATGCGTTGGCATAGTCAGAAAGTCGAAGTGATTTGGATAATTTCAATGTAGATTTCGATGCCGCATCTACCAATAACCTGCCGTTTCCTCCACTCGGCTCTCGGTGGAAAACGAATTGTAACATTTTTCTTCAAGTTAAGGTCGGTAATTGTGAAGCTATAAATAGAAGTTACATAAGCGCAGATTTTCTTCCAATCATGAACTGATTTCTGCATATAATCCACAATATTTTCTTCGTTTAAGATTTTGAAGGTTTTGGAATCATGGAGTGGGCGTTAGATCAAGATGTGATCAACATCTTCTTCCCACTTCCTGCAGGTTAGGCAGTTTAGTGAACTGTCATGGCCAAATCTATAGTGGAGTTTTCTAAATAGCCTGTGCCTTGAAAGGAATAGTTTGTTCCACCATAGTAGTTTGTTCCCCCATTACTCTGTCGCAAGGATGGGTATATTAAAGCATGCGTCCATCTGCTATTAGATGATCTGTTCCAGCGGTCTGACTAGTGGGCGATCGAAGGATGCCTTTCTGCTACTGCAATTTTTTTACGCGGTTGCTCTACCGTAAAGTTCGGATAGCCTCATAAATACTCACCACTTTTCTTTACCAAAATGTCAACGAGGACTAGTCCTGCAATGGCGAAGGAAGCGTCATCGGAAATTGTACAAGCAGCAGATAGTCCGCAAAAGATGGATATCTATTTTCCCTGGGTAGCTATTTCTGTTCAATGCATCAGCATAGATCGGTGCTGCTTACAAAGCGACCGAGCTGTCAAGCTTTACTCTTTAGTGTGATTCACCTTTTTTGTCACACTGTACTGCCACTGTCTCTTGATGCTGCTAAAAATTTCTGCTATGGCAGCATTTGACATTCCGCATTCATGTCGTTAGCACGCTATCATATTACGCACACACACACACACTTACACCCGCACCCATTTATATGCACGCACACTAATGCACTTGCAATCATATAACAATATAAATAATTGCATCTGTATATATGTATGAATATGTTTGTGTGCGCTTACATAGACCAACTCCTTTGCACACTCAGTTTAGTGTTGCCGATAAACGCGTTTGCCCCTCCTTCCTCACTAACTACTCTATCAGCTACTTGCTTAGCACTGCCTGTGGCTGCAAAGTTGACATTGTTGTTGCTATTGTTGTCGCTGTTGTTTGCCATGGATATTGGTTGTTAGTGTGTGGTTCCTGATATTACACTGCTGGTAATCGCGTCGCCAAGCGAAGAATCGCTGGTGCTGCTGCTGCTGCCATCACCACATCGAGTGGGTTTTTCGTTGTCAAACCCCAAGCATTAAATTCTGAATTGTGGGTGGCCTGAAATAAGGAATTGATGTGCAGCGTAGGGAAGGCAGGAACTCGTAGAAGGTTTCTAGGAAAAGTTGTACTACTAAAGGAAATACGTATTAATGTGTGTGTATGTGTGTAGCTTCCATGCACATATCAGCGCGGTATTACTGTGTTAAAAGTATGAAATTCAAAAGCCAGCTGAGTCACAAAATCTACGCACGAGTGCCTTACAGAAGCCCCACTCACACACTTACGCCAACGAGCACAAATTCGCAGAGTAACTAAGGCTTTGTACATCTGTATGCATATCTCTATGAGGCAAGTTTGTGTGCGTAGCAGTTGATAAAATTCTAATGACTTCAATGACTGCAAAATGTTTTAATACTAACTGGATTGCTGCTTAAGCTTTTTTTATATTTTTATTTTTATACGGCCACTTTGTAGATCACCAGCGCAGTAGGTAGCTACTCAAACGCTTATTTATACATGTGCATATGTATAAGTATACGCTTACGCACACATAAATCGGAATAAGCATATTAATGGAGTTGTGCGGTAAGTAGGATTACAACAGCAGTTGAATGGAGTTTAATAGCTAGACAAAGTAGCGAATTAATGTGCGCTTGAGTTGACCGCAGATAGCGCAGGAATTTTCATTCAACTTTTACCATTTTTGTTATACCTTTTTTCTATAGTCTTTTAATTACAAAAATTTGTATTTTCGACACCAAAAACACGGCAACATAAAAGTCAGTTTAACGACATGTCTCGCAGACGGTTGCGGTTATGATTGATTCGATTGGCATGATTGACAATGCTTTAAAGTGGTTTTAAAAATGTTCAATTTGTATGCACCAGAAATGTAAAAAAATAAAAATCAGTTTTTATACGCCAGAAACATAAAATAAAAATCAGTTTAATAACATGCCTTTTAGATATTTGCGGTAATGATTGATTCGGCTTGACTGTGCTTGAAGGTCATTAAAATATTTTTTTCTTGTGCTGCAATATTTTCTAAATTAACTTTATTGTTGCACTTTGCTTTATTTCTTCAACGGCAACCTTATGGTTGACATGATTGATAATGCTTGAAAGTGGTATCAGAAACATATATTAGCAAAATAAAAATCAGTTTCTGTACACCAGAAACGTAAAAAAATAAAAATCAATTAAACGGCACGTTTCCCATATGGTTGCGGATATGATTGATTCAGCTTGACTGTGCTTGAAGGTCATTCAATCATATTTTTCCAATGCTGTAGTCCTTGATACAGTTTTTTTAGCATTGTTTTTTTCCTTCAACGACAACCTTACATATGATTGACATAATTGATAATACTTGAAAGTGGTTTTAAAAATATTTATTTGTTATACACCAGAAATGTAGTAAAATAAAAATCAGTTTCTCTACGTTAGAAACGTAACCAAATAAAAGTCAGTTTAACGACATGCCTTGTAAATATTTGGGGTAATGATTGATTTGGATTGACTGTGCTTGAAGTTCTTTCAAATATTTTATAACCTTATGATTGACTTGATTGATAATAATTGAAAGTAGATTTTAGAACTACTAGCAGTTGCAGAGCATAACATAGCTATAGTACTTGTACTTTCAGCTGCACCAAATAAAGAAAATCAATTATTTGTATATGCTTGATAAGGATTGAATAGCTTTAATATGCTTTTCTATACGTTACAAAACAAATTTTGCTGCAACTTCAATGACATTAGCCTAATATTTAAAAAACTGATTAAACGAAGCATCTTTGATCATGCTTGACTGTGATTGAAAGATGTTAGTAGCAATATATTGAGCCATTTGAACATATACCAGATCCAGAACTTGATGTCAAATAAAAAATTGATGCAAGGGAAAATTAGACGATTGCGTATGCTTGAACACGATTAAAGTGTATTTAAGATCAATTTAGCACTATAAAAAATGTGAATAGCTCTATAACTAAAAATCTCACGAGCTTAATGAGAAGCCTAGAGGGTTGAGTATGCTTGACAATGATTGAGTGTAGTAGTAAAATTAATGCATTTAAAAAAAAAAAAAAAAAAAAAAAATAATTGGCGCGTACACTTCTGTTAGGTGTTTGGCCGAGCTCCTCCTCCTATTTGTGGTGTGCGTGTTGATGTTGTTCCACAAATGGAGGGACCTACAGTTTCAAGCCGACTCCGAACGGCAGATATTTTTATGAGGAGCTTTTTCATGGCAGAAATACACTCGGAGGTTTGCCATTGCCTACCGAGGGGAGACCGCTATTAGAAAAATGTTTTTTATTAATTTTGCTTTCACCGAGATTCGAACCAACGACCTCTCTGTGAATTCCGAATGGTAATCACGCACCTACCCATTCGGCTACGGCGGCCGCCAAAATTAATGCATTTACAGTAAACAAAATTTCAGTGATGCAGTAGCTAAAAATCTAGTTAAACAAAGTTGTTTGAGCTATGCTTGAATATGATTGACAGCTCTTTACGAACATATTTAGGACCACAAGACCAACTAACTTACTGTAAAATCAGAATTATTCGTTAAAAAAATAGCCCTGCAAATCTGAATTTAAACTTTTTAAAAGCTCGAATAAAATATTTGTTTCATATCATTGACATCAATGACGAAGATTGATTTTGGTTTCAAGCCTTTATAACATGAATTTCAGAGACTACCATTACAGTTAATAGAGAAAGATATTTTTTTTAAATGCTGGAACATGCTTGACCGTGCTTGACCATGCATGATAGTGTACAAGGTTGCATATATTTGCCTAAAATGCCCTTTTTATATTAATAAAAATGTTTAAGTTTAATTTTTGAGTATTTAAGTTAAACAAATGTTTTTTCAATGTCAATAATATGATTCATAATGTCTGATTAAGTTTAATGATCTTTCAAGGATTAATTTTAGACTATTTAGATTTCAAGTGAAATCTTCTTTTAATATGATTGACGGGATTGGTAATAATTCACGACGACTAGAGGCTTTATTATCATTCGTTGCTAATTCCGTTATTAAGATAACTTTAAAAACTCACTTTTTTCAAACGCTTGAATATGATTGATGGTATATAGGCTTTCATATATTTGCTTAATTGACTGATAATAATTGACAAGGCCAAAAATGTAATTATGTAAATTCTGCTATTATAATTACTTTTTAGTTAATTTTCTTTCGCATGCTTGAACACGTATACCATCCAACGTACTTGCCTGTATTTGCTAAATTCCACTTTTAGCGCTAACAAGATTTTTCAAGTTTGATTTTCGATTATTTAAGGTTCAACAAGCATTTTTTTCCAGGTGATTGATATGAATTATAATGGTTGAAGAGATTGATTGACAACAAGCCTCTAAAAGACTTAATTTTAGAAACTTTGAAGTTCAAATAAAACAATTTTTAATATGATTGACATGATTGATAATACTTGGTGATCATTTCAAGCTATCTTTATTACACAATTTCTACTTTTGAAATTACTTTTTACATGGTTTTTACTTTTTTCCAACGCTTGAATATGCTTGATGGCCTTCGCGCTTGTATTATTTGCTTAAAATACTCTTAAAATTGCTGCTTGTTAGACTTTTTTTCCTTTATTAGTCGCCCACAACAAAATCACTTTGGAAGCATTTCCTTTCAATTATTTAAACCATTTTAGCTCTCAGTTGATTTATTGATCTTCCATTGGTGGCATAACAAAAATTTGAAATAACTTTCGCTTATCAACTGCCATAAATTCACTTGATTTTTATGTGTCACACATAAAGCTAGAGAACTACCGCCTGCGAATTCTCTTGTTACCAACAAACCTCTATGCCCTTTAGTGCCCTTACTCGTCGCGTCGCTCTACTATATTGCTTCATTCCATTTAAACTGTCAGCTCAACATCGACCTATTATAGTTGTTCTTTTTCGCTCATAACTTGAACATAACTGAATAAAAATGCAACATGAATTCCATTCCATTCTACTAATACCATTCACTTTGGTCCCTTCGCAGACTACTGCCACTACTACTGCGGCTACTGCTGCTGCTCCTGTCGTAGGTCGGCAAGACACTAGTATGTAGTTATTTGTGCAGTTAGAAAGTTTCATAAGCATGGATCTGTGTGCGTGCTTGTACGGCGTTTTCGATATGGCTGTCAAGTTCGGGTCTTAGTAACTGTGTACACATAATGCAACATGCAGCTGGCCATACCAAAAGAGGATTTGGGCATGTCAGCGACTCCCATAGGGAGCGGCATGATGTTCGAGCGCTGCAAGCATATTTTGTTGGTAGAAATATTCACCGGTTAGCCCTGTAGGAATGTGTATGATTGTTCTAGTTTATTTGGCATTATTGGAATTATAAAAAATAGCTGTTAGCCTGGCGAAACTATCGAAAAACAATCATCCAAATATTTCCTACTTCCTACAACTTTTTGTGAGTCAAATTCGAGACCAGAAAAGCCAAAAAAGTAAAAAGTAGTCCATCCGTGATCAAGACGATTAAGTCGGAAGTCCATCAACTCGAGCTCAAGACAGGCGAAGATCCCTATAGATCTATGCAACAGCACATCGTCAATATGAGCCCCACTCGAGTGATACTATTCCGGCAAATGCAGAAGTATACAATTCTGCAAGGAAACGGTGTGAGTTAGAATACATGAGACCAAGTCTCGGTGTACATACAGACGCCTTCTTTCACACCATTTAAAAAGAACTAAAACTTCAGCAACTGAAAAGAGGTGGATGGGCTAATATGAACGTCTGCGGAGTACCTCAAACACTTTGGGCATCGCTCAATGCACGAACAGTGAGTGCTAAGCTTGCTGAGGCTCTATAAATCGTGCATATGACTTCTCACGGAAATACTAACGTGGCGTTTGCCTATCAGTCGTGCGTCTACCTGAATCTCACATACCCAAATCTGTAGTGTTTCCTGTGCAAATGCGCCGCGCTTCCGAGAATGGACTAGAAATTGCTAGTGAACCATTTATTCAAGGTGCTAAGCTGTAGGCACAATTTCTCTGCGAGGGCTGATTCGATGTACCAAGTATATCGCATTGGTTGAAAGTCTTATATTAACATATCTTGTAGAATCTTCTTCCAGGCATCGTAGCTAAGCTCTGGGTCACCGACATATAAACAAGTAGCCCATCGAACTTAATAAGTGGTCTCTAGAGTTCATCGTTCCATCTTCTTTGAATGCCTTCGTACCTCTATTTAACATCGATCGTATCTTAGCGCCATATGAAAAGCTGAGCATGTTTATGTTTTGACGGGAGTCAGGGCTCCAATACGAAGTTTATATCCGATTTAGAACTGCCATTCCATTTCTGCATTTCTCGCCAATTTATGGGGAAATTTGTATGCTGCTAAACCAACAATGTGAATGATGGATAGAATTAAGTGTTTGTTCGATCGAGCGTCGTCGTCTTGGTTTTACTCTCGTACCGAGCTCCGAAATCTGCGTTTGTTGATGGAAGCTTTTATCCACACCATTTAGTTATTTTTATTATTATTTGCTAGAGCGTCGACCGGAGGCGCAAATTGCCGAAACCAATAAGTTCCATTTGAGTCGAGTTGCTGTTTCTAACTTTATCTGTGGCCCCATGAGCGAGTGGTCAATAGTCGTGATCTCAATAAATGAGCTTCGCCTCCATGACGACAACCTTACAGGTTTCAGACCAATAACATTCCGCTAATGTCAGTCGGCGGTTTACGGATTGTGTAAACAATCCATTTCCATTTACATTCATGAATCTCAATTTCGATTGGTCACTTCGAGTAAAAAGCTCGTCATTCGATATCCAGGCACCGATTTATCAAAGTTTGAATTTTTTTGTGGTTTCGACCGCTACAGGCCTGGTTTCACAGCCATATAATAACACATACTTAGTATTTGAGTTCAGCATCCTCAGCTTTATTCTGGTAGCTAACTGCTTAGAGTCCCACATGTTTTTACGTGTGGCGAAAGAAGGTCTAGTTTTCACTATCCTGTGTTCGATGTCAGTGGTTGTGCCGCCGTCTGGGCAGACTTGGCTACCTAAGTTGGTAAATTTATTTACATTTTCGATATGTTGGCCATACAGCGTGAAAGTGCGAGGCCATCCAAATATTCTATCGCACTGCTCTTTGGCAATCAATATATTGAGCTTGAATAATGTGAACCAATTCTCTTTTCTGACGGAGTCCATTTCAGATACATTGCCGTTGAAGCCGATCAAAGGCCTTCTCAAGCTCAATGAAGATGAAGAAGAGGTTTTCCTGGGACTTTGTTGTCGTTTTCATGCGTGAACGAATTTTACGTAGCGGATCCCAAACCTGGTGCACAACCAGATATCCTGAGATGCTTCGCCTTCTAATATTAGCTCGCTCTCAAACGGATATTCGGAAGCTGATCAGAGAATACTTGGGCGCAGCCCGGAAGTTGCTGCTTAGACCGTATGCAGAAGAATCGTGCTGGTCACACCCAAGTGAATGACAATCAGGGACGTTCCCCACTTGCTTGAACTTCCACACACGGAACCATCCTCCAACAGCCTCGTACAGTCTTGAAGTCCAATGTAGCATCTCTCTTGGCAGCAAGTGCTACTTTGGACTAAGTAGACAATTGAGTAGTAAAATCCTCCCTCGACTAACAAAACTAACACTTCAGAAAGATCTCATTACGCCCGTCCTAACGTATGGTGCAGAAGCCTGGATGATCACCACATCCAATGAAGCGTCATTTGCAGTGTTTGAGAGAAAGATTCTGCGGAAGATTGTTGGACCTTTGCACGTTAGCAACGGCGAGCATCGCTTACAACGTGATAGACGATTAGAGTAAAATAGTGCATTTTAAGCAGAAAAAGTCCTCCGCTGCCCGTCGAAGCTTCGCATAATTGGCCGGGATGCTTCAAACTTTAGTGCAGCGCAACTAATTTGGCTTTCAACTGCCAATTTGGTGGCTTAAATGGCAATGTTTGTTTTAATACAACATACACTATTCACTATTTCCTTTCGACTTTTATATTTTCCATTTTCTATATTCTGCTTTTTTTTCTGTTGCTCTGGAAAAGTTCAACTTGAATGCTGGCTATTGTTCCGGGTATTTGCAGTTTGCAATTGTCATTCTGGTTTCAATTTCTGTTCAACTTCGGCATCAAGTATTTATTGTAGGAATGTAAGTGTAGTGCAAGTTAGCATGCGTGTGGGTGTGTGTGTGTCAGTGGTATCAGGTTGGCGAGTTGAGCGTAGAAAAATTTCGAACTACTTTAGCCAGCATTTAACTAGAAGTGAGCTTATTGTCTCAACGCTTGAAGCCACTGACATGCCAACACAGAAGCAATGCAGAGTAAATATTACTGAAAGCAGAAACTATAATATCGGCAGCATTAGCCGGGGTCACAGTGACAGCAGAAAAACAAATATTAAAAAAAAATAAAATACTTGCTCGTACATAGCAAACAAAATCAAGCAGTAAACATGAACGAATGCCAAGCACAGCAAGGACTATGCATTAGGCATGAAGAGTGCCTGCTTCACTCACTTCTAAGTAGTCAAATTCAACCACACATACATATACAGTTAGTTCTGTTGCTTTATCAGGGCACTCGTGACATTCCTTTCCACACACACACAACTCCTCTCTTTTGGTGAGATATGTGGGTAGCTAATCACTTGTCTGAAATGAGGGAGGCTTACTGTTATTCTGCAAGCGCTTTTGGAAAGCCAGTTATTATAGGTGATATTCCCTTACAACTTAATGCAGTCGTCTGGTTGTGCACTGCTGCTCTGGAAATATGAATTTTGGATTTTTTTTGTTGCTGCTCAGCATTCAGCTCAATAAAATTGAGCTATATGGAAGAAAAAGTAAAGAGGAAATAAACTTGTGATTTTTTTCTTTTCTTTCATGAATGGAAACTTCAATTTTTGAAAGCTTTTGGAAAATTTAGAAAATTTTTTAACTAATTTAGAATTTTGAATTTAACCTTAAAATGGAAATTCTTATGTGAAAGAATCTTATTTATTTACTTATGCTTCTTCATTTTCTTCTTCTTTTCTGGCCTAGTTTAACAAAGCGCGACAGTCGTTTCCTTCTCGTGCTAACCGGCACCAATTGGGCACACCAAGTGAAGCCTGCGCTGTCAGTTGCATTTTTGAATTTTCTTACATTTAATTTCACTCTACCATTCATTGCATATATTTGTTACTGTCCTAACTCATCTTCTATTTGCACACCAAACAGGAACAAATAATATCAGACCATTACGCTCAAATAATGGCAGCACTCCATTTTACCCCAAATTTTAGTACTCAGCATATTTTCACAAGGTTTTGCACTCATCTCTTGAATGACAATTTCAGTTTCATAATTAAACGCCTGAACTCACTCTGGTTGCTAGGTGGAAAATTTGCGCTTAACGACACCTATAAAAAAAATAGTGTTAAGGCGTCAAATTGCAACTTCAAGGCGTCCATTTGGCATCACCTTTTCGGCTAATTATTCAATTTTCAAAGATTTTGGAATGTTTTTCTCCAAATTTTTTCAAGTGAAATTCTCGATATTATTATAAAGGTTTTTCTAATAACAGGTATTACATGTTAAACAGGAGAGATGATTAACGGTTTTTTATGGCCGGAATTGGATGGTACGGATCTGGACAACGTTTGTTTTCAACAAGACGAAACCATTGATCTTCTACGGGAAAAGTTTCCGGACCGTGTTATCTCTCGAAGACGTGATCACAATTCGCCACCGAGATCTTGTGATTTCACACCTTGTGACTTTTTTCTTTGGGGCCACGTGAAAGAGAAGGTCTACGCCAACAGACCAGGGTCAATTCAAGACCTCAAAGATGGAATTCGTGAGGTTATCGAGGACATAGGGCAGCCACTTTGCAATTCGGTTATGGAAAATTGCATGAAAAGGATATTGTCCTGTAAGCGTGGTCGTGGTGCTCATTTGCCTGATGTTATTTTCCACTATTAACGGCATACCTTCCTCCGTATAATGAAATAAACATCCGATCATTTATATTAAAAAATAGCATTTTTCTTTGAATATCAAAATAACACCTTTTATTGGGAAACGAACAGAAATGCTATTCTTATTGGTAACTAAACAAGTGGCAAAAACACCGCACAAAGAGCGTCTTCCTGACCGTCCCTTACTATAGAGTCTATTTGTGGTTATTAAATCATAGTTCGGTACTGCTAGTTAGTAGCGTGCAAATATTATATCTACAGGTTCTAAGAGAACTACTCCAAATAGCTTCTGTCTGGTAAATATCTAGTTTATGAAGCGTAGACTTAGTGTCCACCTCGCCCAGGTTGTTATGGTACTTTTACCAAAAAAATATATTCTTCGCTATTTAAAAGCGTTAGTGCACTAGCCTGCCTTCCCAAAGGTTGTGGGTTCGAAGCCCACATAAAGCATGGTCCTCGCACTTTTCCAAATTTCCTTTCAATCCTTACTCCCGCACAATAGTCTGCGCATTATTTGCATAGTGGCTGCTAAAACAAGGCAAAAACAAAAAAAATCACAGTTACACATTGTATCAGTGGCGCAGCAAGAGGAAGCGGGCGACCGCGGTAATAGCGCAGACACACGAAATTTAGCGAAGTCCTCAACCATCTGTGCGATCCTTCTTCCAGGAAAATGTGAAGCACAGATGGCGCTCCAAGCAGTATAAAGGCGTTGTTCCTAAGAAACGACAGGTGGGCGGACGGCTAGCGGCAGGCTAATAACCTACCCTGTCAGAAATCAAAAACAGAGTAACGAAACCAACGAAAGACTGAGTCTTGTCGAGGCCCTATGCTCCCGAGAGGAATGAAGAAGACAAAAACAAAAAAAAAAAAAAGCATCTGGGTTGGACGGGAACCGCAATCGTTGGCCTTCGCTATTTCGCAAATTCGTTGAGGAAGCCTACTTCCGTTGCTATATGGTGGTCCTAGTGGTCAGTTTGGATAAAAAAATTGTTGTTTTCCTAGCTCTCATCATCTATGGCATTATGCAATTGCATGCACGAACTTTTGGCGGCCGCCGTAGCCGAATGGGTTGGTGCGTGATTACCATTCGGAATTCACAGAGAGGTCGTTGGTTCGAATCTCGGTGAAAGCAAAATTAATAAAAACATTTTTCTAATAGCGGTCGCCCCTCGGCAGGCAATGGCAAACCTCCGAGTGTATTTCTGCCATGAAAAAGCTCCTCATAAAAATATCTGCCGTTCGGAGTCGGCTTGAAACTGTAGGTCCCTCCATTTGTGGAACAACATCAAGACGCACACCACAAATAGGAGGAGGAGCTCGGCCAAACACCTAACAGAAGTGTACGCGCCAATTATTTATTTTTTATTTATTTATTTTATGCACGAACTTTTTATACTATCGGGAGGTTTTTTTAGCTGCAGGAGAAATATCGATATCGATAACTATGGTTTGATAGTTGAGAAAGGCAAACGGCTGACACTTAATATATTTAAAATTCAATAAAGTTTGGCGGGTCATCAGAAAAGTAAGTCGGTTAACGCCACACCAACGCTTCCAAATTGTGGAACTTAACTTTGTAAAAAAGAAAAAAACAATAAATAAATCTGTTCGCGAAATTCATATGTAGAACGTCTCTAGTGTCTTTTGTTCTTTCAAAATGAGGAAGGAGCTGCTGTTACGGTGAATGGCGAATGCTAGCGAGCTATGCTGACTGAATTTTTGTTTCTAAAAACGACATTTGGTTGCAAAGGGATGGCGATTTATTGCAATATTTAAGCCATCCTTGGCGCCATGCGGCCAGATTTATAGGAAAAAGCAGTCAAAACTGGAGCTAACCGAATGGACAACATGCCTCGTAGGTTCAAAAAAATATTTTAAAATTAAAAAAAATTTTAAAAAAATGTTTAAAAATTTAAAAAAATATTAAAAAATATTCTACAACTATTTACCAGATTGTAAAAAAACAATGCTCCGGCTATGAAAGTATTCGATGTGGTACCAGCTGGTGGTAGTAGAGCAAGAGGAAGGCCTCCTCTGCCTTGGAAAGATCAGGTGGAGAAGAACTTGGCTACACTTGGCGTGTCCAATTGGCGCCGGTTAGCACGAGAAAGAAAATACTGGCGCGCTTTGTTAAACTCGGCCAAAATCGCGTAAGCGGTTATCGCGCCAATTAAGAAGAAGAAGAATAAAAAATGCATTCCTACAATATTTATATTTCCTATAATCATTTTACTGGGGAGGACGGCATGCAATGGCATCCCCGGAGCATGTAAAACTTGCCCCAGTGCTGCCCCGAATGTCATTTTGAATTTACTTCCCATCGAATTTTACGTTACTTCCATCGCGGCTCAAAGTGCAATCATGTTAAAGGTGACATGGCAGCATTCCTGGGCAGCTAACACCGCATTTCTCTGAGCTTCGTACAGATCTCTCTCTCCGCAAACTGGAGTTTGAGGTTCGTGCCAGGACAATATTTCCAAGTAGGCAAGATTGGATCGAGGGCGGAATTTGAGCCGATGCTTTTACCTCTGTCTTTACTACCGTCTGTAAAATAGAATCTGGGGTCGGAGCAGGGGTTTTTCTAAATCAACCCCTTTGTCTATCACTCAGAAGTCTTTGCGATGCTGCAGGCATGCAAAATGCTTAGGGAACGTGGGAGCAAGGGAGATATTAACATTTTCTGCGATAGTCAAGCCGCGTTTAAGGCTCTGACGACGCCATGGTGCAGATCCAAACTTGTAAACTCCTGAAATCTTCTGGGTGTGCAGATAAGATTTCCTGATCTGGGTTTCAGACCATAGGAACTTAGAGGGAAATGAAATTGCTGACTCGCTTGCCAGGAAGGGGTCGACTGAATTGGTCTCATAGACTTTCTAGCCGGCCATCGGCATCTCTCTGACAGTTGTTAAAGGGGAATTGCACAAATTATTTTTCAGGAAAACGCAGCAAAGATGGAGCTCCATTTCTTCATGTGATATGGCGAAAACCCTTTGGCCCTAGTACAATATACGGAGGACTCAGAAAGTTCTTTGGACACCACGCCACTCGATTTGCAAACTCGGTCACTGGACGATCGGAGATATCCGGGTTGGGCAACAAGACGATTAAGCTCATTGGGTCCTCCTTTCTTCGACAGCCTGAGGCAGTGCGCCAACCTAAACCTCATTAACCTTCTCCATTACATCAACAGCTCTGGCCGGCTTTAGATATCTTCCTGTTGAAGGTCTCAGGATGTATTAAACTTTGATACGTCCGGTTCTTACTTATGGTGCTGAAATCTCGACACTGAAAGTTACTGATATAAATCAGCTATTGCTAATGAGAAAAATCTATGGTCCTATTCGGCTTGAAAACGGCACGTATCGCATCCGTTAGAACAACGAAATTGAAAACCTGATTGGTGGTGAAAATGTAATATGTTTTATTAAAGCGCAGCGTATTAGATGGATTGGTCACTCATAAGAATGCGAACAGAATCTAAAAAAACGATGTTTACTTTGCGTCCAATTGGAGGGAGAAAAAGAGGCCGACCAAGAAAGAGATGGCTTTGGGTGACGTCGAAGCAGACTTAGAAGCGATGAACGTTCGTAATTGGAGAAATGAGGCCCGAGAGAGGCTGAATTGGAGAAGGGTTATTGATGAAGGTCCACCACAGACTATGAAGCTAAGAGAGAGATAGAGAGAATTTCTCAAGCGCCACCGGACTTACATATGTTCTTTTACGTTGCTTTATAGTAAATATTCATCAACTAATTATGCAATTATTCTATACCAATTTCCTCGCAAATTTTTTAGCAACCTTCCATATTCTCCTTCTCCTAGCAATTAAATCTATTAATTCAATTCAGCAACCGTCTACTCGCATGCCAGACACATTTCAATACTGTCAAATGCACGCATGTACACGCACGTTTGCTGATCTGTGCTAAATTCGCAGTCGATTAAAAAGCAGAAATTTGTTTTGTTGTTTATAAACAAAATTATACAGGACGTAAAGCAATAACAGGCATATCAAAA
Organism: Anastrepha fraterculus; assembly: GCA_037575425.1. NCBI lineage: Eukaryota > Metazoa > Arthropoda > Insecta > Diptera > Tephritidae > Anastrepha > Anastrepha fraterculus. Next base: position 2,017 of record JAYXIM010056176.1, on the reverse strand, counting down.
TATTTTCCACTTTTATGGCAACTCAAATTATCTAAAAGCTTTTTGATGAAATCTCGTCTAGACAAATGAGACAAATGCTTTGAGGATGGCATGTAAATATCTCTATAAGTACAATAAAAAATTTAGTCTTTACAAGAGTCTGAAATTTTCTCCACTCAACATGTGTGTGTGTGCGTGTGTATTTGGGCTTGTTTACATATTTCGTATCAAGGATAAACACATCAGCCGACAGTTAATGGCCTACAGCTTAATAGCGCAAAATTGTCGGCAGCCGAACACAAAGGTATGCATGTGTGTGTGTATGTATGTATTTGCTTACATATGATAAACAGCAAGGCAAAGTGAAATTTGTTGTGGTAACTGGCTTAGGTGTTGACAGAATACGATGGATTTGCCAACAGGTAGACTATTAACGCAGAAGTTAAAAAAATTCAACCTACAACTGCTTGTGAGCTTACTTGACCTTTAGGTGGTGGTGGATTAGAGAGTAAAATGAAATCATGATTTTCATTCATTAAATAAATTGCGCACGGAACTTCTCCTATAACAAACTAATAGTCAGGCGATTTGCTTTAAGGGGACAAATACCTGCAAACGGCCATATTTTCTCTGATTTTCATTAAAATTATTTAAAATGAAGAAGTCAATATATTTTTCTCAAAATTGGCATATAGTTTATATATACATTAAAATAATATAAAAAAAATAATTATTTTAATCATTTAAAATGGCGGATGTACGCTCAATTCTTCCAGGAAGGTCACAGCGGGGAGAAAGGAAGAAAGCAAAAATAAAATAATTCGCATTTATTCGCATTTTCAAACCAGTGGTCGGCATTTTATAGCACTAATAGCACAAGAAGCATGAAGCAACAATTTTTTCTAATAGCGGTCGGCGCGCGGCAGGCTATGGCAAATCTGCGAGTCTAATTCTGTCATGAAAAAGCTCCTCAATAAAACTACGTTTTATTCATTCACAAAAAATTAATCACTCTATTTTCTTTCAAAACATTTTTTTAACCCAAGAACGACATTCACTTGGGTGGAAGCTGGACAAATCGCTAACTCTCCATATATGTATAGTCATATAGGAACCAGGTCGTACAATTATCCCGACATTTCTGAATAAAAACTATACCATACCTTCCTTATTGAGGCAAATTCGTCTTCTGTAAGCTGAATGCTTACTGCTTTATCATCAAATCACAAGCAGGACATTCGACATTTTTAACTGTTTTTGGTCATTGTAGGAAGATATGTAGATCCAGAGTAGGACGGATCAAATAAGATTGCAAATGTGAGGTGATTATCCTTCTGTCATATTAACATGCCATGGACTAACATACCAATCAAAGCTTCAATTTCCTCAGCGTTTGTTTCTTTTAATTAAGCTGCTTAAGTTTGAAAATTTGTAGTAGATCTACAATATTTTTGGACAACGCACGCAATATAGTAAAACCAAGCACTTGATGCACAATATTTTGTCCGTATCTATGAGATTTAGCTTTTTTTGCGTCCACCACTTGTGACGCTTTTTTCCACGTAATATACTTTTCGAATATGTAATTATATAAGACCTTTCACGCAAAATATTCGACGGGATGTCGGCTTCGCCTAAAGAAAAGTCATCAGAAGAATTTTCATATTCTCTTAGCTCTCCCAAATTAAACTTAAGTTCGTCAATCGCACCATCATCTGCATCCGTTTCAATAATGTCATCGAGCTCATCCAGAATTTTTTTTAATTTCCGCTTAATTTAATGAATATTTTTTTCAGACACAAGAAAATAAATCCTAGCAATAGGATTGCTTTGTTAGCAAAAGTCACACAGCATTCGTCGCTTCGGTGACCCAAACCTTTTGAAACAGTATTTACAAGCGACTAGCGCACACAACTTAAGCTCACCAACGACTAAAGCTGTAAAGCGAAAAATTTAAGAATTACATTGAGAAAAGACATTAATAACGTGTAAACTGCTAACGAGTGTCGTCCAAACGACGCAGAATACACGTCTAGGG